>PVJN01005970.1:0-78279 GCA_004026805.1 Lasiurus borealis | reverse complement strand
GCGCTCCACCGCCGCATTGCAACAGCCCCTTCTATTGGCCCGGCCTCTCTCTCTGAGCAACGGTACCCGGTTTTAGACATCTCACCCCAAATCCAGCTGTGGAAAAACTCAACGTAGCAAAAAAATATATATATATATATATATATATATGTGTGTGTGTGTGTGTGTGTGTGTGTGTGTATATGTATGTGTGTGTATATATATATATATATATATATATATATATATATATATATATATCTCACCAGGAAGGTGTTTGCCACAGGGAAGGAAAACATAGAAGGTTCTATACAAAGCCCCTCTAAGATGTAAGAAGTTATCTCTCCCCCCCCCCCCCCCCCCGCCGCGACCCATCAGCTAGCTCTCCACTGCTTGTCTCTCTCTTCCTTTCATTCATCCACTCAACCAATATTTATTGAGCACTTTCTCTGGGCTAAACAGGCACAGGCCGTAAAATCCACGTGGCAGTTGAAATTAACAACAAGGAAAACTTCCCCCAAAAATAAAAAAGTCATCCATCCATTGGCCTTCAACTCAACAAAATCAGGGATAGCCCCAGAATTAATGAATTGAAACAGGTTTGCTGTTAAGTCTCTAGTCTAGTCTGTGATGGCTACCCTTTGCTTCTGTGTGATGACAAGAATGTTTTTTATTTTTACTTTTAAATAGGAGAGTGAATTAATCAAAGGTAATGAGGTGAGTTCCACAAGCCATATACAAAAATTAATATTAGTTATTTGCCAATAGCCATCCCTTCTGTGACAAAGACTTCCTGACAGCTCACTGAGGCGTATCCTGCTGCTGGAACGGGGAGATGCCGATAAGGAGATCATACATTCAGGTTTTTTTTATTTTTAAAATCATTCCTGGGTGTATCCTGAAGACAAACTGCTTTGCAAAGAACACCCTCTAACTTCAGAGCTGGGAATAAAAATTACCCGCTGACCCGAAGACATTAAAACCAGTTCTGTATACTCGAATCCCTACTGGCTTGGATCCAAATAAATCAATTGATAGTCAAACAAATAAAATAAATATTTGAAAACCCATGTTGCCTTCACAGAACGGAGACCTATAACTTAGCCGCTAAGCCAGCTACTGTTTACTAATGTCCTCGCTCTGCCCAAGCCTAAAAATAGGCCCCATGTTTCAAGCCGGGTGGCAAGCGGAATGACCGATGATTTATTCCCCAGCGTCGTGGCAACGGCCCAGCATTTAGATGGCTGCTTCCTTCCCAACAGGAGGCGAGAGCGCATAAATTCACCACCAAACCTGGATGCCAGAGGAACAGGACTACCTGGCAGGCAGGGCCCGCATCCAAGGGGGGGATTTCATTCTGTTTTGGGGGGTTGGGGGGTAAAAAGGGGGTCAAATAACAAGAGTGGGAGTAGTGAGGATATAGGCTGCTTTCGGTAGCTTGTTGAACAATTCTGAGATTCCACTGACTCACTTATTAGGATAATTTAATAAAGCCCATTCATCTCAACTTCATTTCCAAAGTCAAAAAGCATAAAATCGAGAATCAAGACATCCTGAGCTGAGTCCCTGTACTAATTAAACATCTGGGTGGATTTAGGCATTGATTTTCCCTCCCATACAAATCCAATCTCACCCTGGCCCGTTTGGTTCAGTGGATAGAGCATCGGCCTGCGGGCTGCAGGGTCCCAGGTTCGATTCCTGGTCAGGGCACATGCCCGGGTTGCAGGCTCGATCCCCAGTAAGGGGTGTTCAAGAGGCAGCTGATCAATGATTCTCTCTCATCATTGATGTTTCTGTCTCCCTCTCCCTCTCCCTTCCTCTCTGAAACCAATAAAAATATATTTTAAAAAATGAAGTCCAATCTCATTGGAATTTTTAGGACAGGATTCGCAAGATAGCGAATGGAAAGCAATGAACACAGTCTCTGACAGTAGTAAGAACTCAACCATTCGCTGTAACTATTCTATCAACAAGCATTTGTGAGCACTCACTATGAAATTCTGAGCAAAATAACTTTTTGTGGCTCTGAAGAGAATAAACCAGACCTGTATTCTGTCTACCGGGGGATTAGATTCTAACAGGAGAGATGAGGTAAGATGAAGTTATAAACTACATGAGAGGGAGAATGACAAAACTGTGTGTGTCTTATTCACCCTGATGTCCCGGCTCTCAGAACAGTTTCTGGCAGATGGTGGGTATCCAATCAGCGTGTGCTGCCATATATTAGTAAATATAAATAACTTGCTTACCTCACAGAAAGTGTTAAGAGTGAAGGGGAGAAATATAAGAGAAAATCTAGGTAAGAATGAGGACCCTAAAAGGCAAAGAGGAATATTTCTCCTACGTTCTCATGTGTCAAAGGCAGCAAGAAGGACACGTCCCTCATCTAGGATATTGCGAAGCTGACAGCAGGTGGCGGAGGCATTAACAAGAGGAGGATGAATGAGCCCAAAGAAAATTGATGATATTTACCAAGACTCCTGCAGTGCGTGCCAGCTTATTGCGCGCCGGAGCAAGCATGTCAAACTCGTGGCCCTGCAAGGAATATTTTCGCGGCCCAGACAACATAACGGTATGTAAGAAACGGTTTAATGAACATTTTGTGACTTAATTTTTGCAATGTCCTGTTATACATCATCATTCATAACCAGCTGCCATGTTGGCTAATGACCAGTTACTATAATCGTGTTGCATTCATTTCCCTTACATGTCTTACGCGCAGGCGCACCGTTTCCCTCCACTAATACCAGCGGCAAATATTTCAGCAGCCGATGGCCACGTCGTTAGTCTTGGACTGAATTTTTGGTGTGCGCAACAGGAAACATTTCGCTTTCAGAGAACAGAAAAACTAGGTTTATTTGCGTTATGCTCATTCATTTGTGCAGTTATTCAGCGTCTGGTAAGTTAATGTTCAAGAAAAAAGATTCGTTTTTAAAAAATGTATTTTTATTGATTTTTTACAGAGAGGAAGGGAGAGGGATAGAAAGTCAGAAACATTGATGAGAGAGAGACATCGATCAGCCACCTCCTGCACACCCCCTACTGGAGATGTGCCCGCAAGCAAGGTACATGCCCCTGACCAGAATCGAACCTGGGACCTTTCAGTCCACAGGCCAACGCTCTATCCACTGAGCCAAACCAGTTTTGGCAAAAGATTCATTTTTGTTAAAATGTTCTATTATTTTATGCTAACATTTTGTTAAAATGTCCTATTATTTTATGTTTGGCTCTTTGTATTCCGCATGTCTCTATCGAAATCAACCTACGTTTCTATGAGAATGGAAGTTCTTGTTTTTTTGCGGCCCACACACACTGAGACCTTGTGTATTTGGCCCGGGTCAGCCTCTGAGTTTGACATGCTTGTGCTAGAGGCTGTTCTGAGCATTCCATGTGTGATCATCTTATCTTTGCTACAACAGTGAGAGAGGTTTATTATTATCATCCTCATGTTGCAAATAAAGGACACAGGCACAGAGAGGGTAAGCAATGACCCCCATGTCACACAGCTGGTCGGTCCCAGAAGCAGCACTGTGTTCCCGGCGGACAGCTGCACAGCTTTCCACCTGGCGCATCCAGGCCTCCAACCCTCTTCTGGGCTCTTGACTCGGAAAACGCTGGTCCTTTCCCATCAAGACTCTCCCAGCTCCATGCTCGGCGGCTTCTGTCTTTCTCTTTTTAAAGAAACCTCCTTTGCCAAAACTGGTGTGGCTCAGTGGATAGAGCATCGGCCTGCGGACTGAAGGGTCCCAGGTTCAATTCCGGTCAAGGGCATGTACCTTGGTTGTGGGCACATCCCCAGTGGGGAGCGTGCAGGAGGCGGCTGATCCATGTCTCTCTCTCATCGATGTTTCTCTCTATCCCTCTCCCTTCCTCTCTGTAAAAAAATCAACAAAATATATATT
The DNA here is from genome assembly GCA_004026805.1 of Lasiurus borealis. NCBI lineage: Eukaryota > Metazoa > Chordata > Mammalia > Chiroptera > Vespertilionidae > Lasiurus > Lasiurus borealis. The sequence goes on along the minus strand of PVJN01005970.1, from coordinate 74,398 downwards.
TTTAAAAAATAGAAAAGAAGAAACCTCCTCTGCCACTTTCTTCGTTCCATTACCCTGCCTGCTTCCTGGGGGGTTACGGGGCTCTCCGTAGATCTGCCACAATAATGCCTCCATAAAGGGGGAGAGTGCGCTATAAATATCCCTCCCTGAGCGCCCCCCAAAGTAGAACCACCTGCTGGACCCTCGGGGAGGCAGCCGGAGCGGCCCAGCCTCCGCTGTGAAGGGAGGTTTGCATCCCATCACTCAACACAGGTTTTTAGGGACCTCCTGCAGGGCGGGCTGCTGCACGAGGGGGGGAAAGTAAACAGGCCGGAATGAATGGGGTGACCTCGGGGCTTTATCATCTACCTGCTTAATTGTGTCAGGAGGGCCTCAGCGGCCGGCGCGGGGTAGAGGCTGCATCCTGAGGAAGCGAAGCGATGGGCGCACCGGGCCCCGGGTCCGCAGCGCTTTCTGAGGCGCCGGCCCCCCGGGACTGGAGGAGCATCCTGTTTTCTTTCACCGCATCTCCGGGTGTGGAAACGCTTTGCAGACTGGAGGCAGAACCATGCCTCCGACCGGGAGCGCAGAGGGAAAGGCGTGGACGGGGCCGGCTTTCTTTTCTTTTCTTTTCTTTTCTTTTCTTTTCTTTTCTTTTTTCTTTTCCACCAGCCAAGCCAGGCCACGTTCGCAGGTGCCTGGGTGCAGCCGGCTGAGGTCAGAGAGGAAAGCAGGGGCGCAGCCCGGTCTCCCAGCTCCATCTCAGGGTCCTTTCGTTCCCGCTGCAACAGGCGGGCGCGGTGATGAGCCGGCCAGGCCTTCTGAGGATCCGCTCGCTCTGGCCCGACCACGCGGGTCAGACCTGGGGCAGGACTGAGTGAGCAGAAAAGCCGCGCTAGCTTTTGCCAAAGGGCAGGATTTCGCTCACAATGGCGGTGTGCACATGCATGCACACACACACACACACACACACATGCACGCACACGCACGCACAGATGACCGCAAGGAATTTTTATTTTCTCCGATCCCAATCCGGAGTCAGATGCCGCCGCCAAACGCCTCCCTCCCCGAGGGCACCCCCTCCACGAGGAGACGCCGGAGCTGCACACCGCGCTCCGCGGGCGCGTTGATGGTGAATCCAGATGCTCTGCCCCGTGGTTCTCGACACTGACCTTTCGCTGGAGAGTCCATTTGTCAGTCTGCTCCGTGGGGCTGAAGAAATCATCAAAGCCGCCCCGCCGAGGGGCTCCCCATAGGTTTCTCCAAATGCCAGTGCACCCCAGCTACTCTGTGGAAGGGGGGAGCTGGGGGGGGGGCAGGAAGAACTGGCAGCTCCCATCACCCCCTTAGGATTGGTTTGGTACATTCTGTCTCTCAGGGGTGGGCACTGAGTATTTGGGGGGAGGCAAAAGGGAGCAGAGGCAAAAAGCAGCCTCCTTCCCCCATCACAGTGCCCAACCAGACCCTAAAGGGGGAGGGAGAGAGACCCCCCCCCAAGCGGTTCCCCAGCCCAGACACGTCTGATTTCCAGTCTGCGTGTCAATTTTCTGCCACCGCAGCCAAGGGGCCAAGCCTGGAAATAAATGTCCTTCTGCACAGAGGGCCAGGGAGACGCGGGCATCATCGGAGATCACGGACGTGTGAAAGCTGAGCGAGGCGCAGGGGCTGGCTGGGTGAGGGCAACTCCTTCACCTTCAATTAGGAGACGCTCAGGGGGCTGCTGTCAGTTTCCAGAAAGAACTAGAAGGGGCCTGGCCCAGTAGCACCCCCGTGCCGTGTTCAGATACTCAGCGATCCTTTTCCATTTCCTGTCCACCCCGGATCTTGCTACCATCTGAAGCAGTGGTTCTCAATCTTTTTTAATGCTGTGACCTTTTAATGCAGTTCCTCATGTTGTGGTGACCCCCAATCTTAACATTATTTTCGTTGCTACTTCATCACTGTAATTTTGCTACTGTTAATGAATCATAATGTAAATATCTGTTTTCCGATGGTCTTAGGCGACCTTGCTAGCAGTTTTCAACCTGTGGGTCGCGACCCACAAGTTGAGAACCGCCGCTGTATAGAGCCTAAGACCATCAGAAAACACAGATATTTACATTATGATTCATTAACAGGGCATCTGAGAATAGGGCATCTGAGAGGAAGGAAACATTCAGAAGCCCAAGTGAGGAGTCCTGGCGGTCCTCGGTTGCAGGCTGGCACAGAGCAAGACTGTTTGAGGCTCCCCGGAGTGGCTGCTGTGGATCTGAGAGTAAAGCAAAGTGGGAGAGGCGTGAGCAGTACTTGGAGGAGGATGTGCAGCGAGAGTGGAGAAACTGTGTTAACGTCCCAGCGATACCTCAGGCCAATAGCTGAGAGTCAGAAAGGCCAGACTTTAGGAAGAAGGACTGCACTCTACAGTAATTCCTGCTCTGTATCTGCCTTTAAAATGCTTTAAAATAAGCCCTAAAAAACAGCTATAAGAAAGACAGATTTTAAAAATTGCTTTCCCCACCCCAGTCCCAAATTAGAGTGAGTTGAGAAACGCGCTGGGCTCTCCATAAATCTGCCACAATAATGCAGAAACAAAGCCTTTACAAGTTTAATGTAGACAACTAGTCATTGAACTGTCTACTAGAGCAAACTCAACACCTTTCACAAACTACAATACCACTCACTAAGCTGAGCACAAAATCAAAAAATAAAAACATGTAAATAAAAAGACGTGACCCACAATCAACAATGAAATTCCGAAATGGCCCAGATAGTGGATAGAAAAACAAAAACTTTAGAAACTGATAATACAAATATTGTGGAGGAAATAAAGAAAAATAAGTTCAAAGTTTTAAAGGAAAATGTGGCCTTCATGAGTGAAAAGATAGGGAATATCTACAAAAAAAATGTAAATGAAATAATCAAATAAAATAACTAAACTAGAATAAAAATTTAAACAAAGAATTCAATGGATGGTGGATATGGCAGAAAAATAGCAGTCTGGAACTGGCAGGAGAACAGAGAAGTAACAATTGAAGAAAAATAAAGAGGCTGATGTATTTATGGAACAATTAAAACTGTCTAATATATATGTGTTTGGAGACCAGAATGAGAAGTTATCTTTTAAAATTTTCCACATTTGTTTAAAAAATACCACTTAAAGATCAAGAAGCTTAGCAAATCCTGAAAGTAAACACAAAGAAAACCACATCTCAGCACATCATAGTTAAACTGCTTAAAAACAAAACAAACAAAAGGAAAAACCCTGAAAGCAGACACAGGAAAAGCATGTTATATACAGAGGAACAATGATACAAACGACAGCTGACTTCTCATCAGAAACAATGGCAGTGAGAAGCTAATGGAATGCCATCTTTAAATTAAAAGGGGGGAAAACACTGCCAATACAGAATTCTACAACCAATTAAAATATCCTTCAAAAGAAAGGAAAACTAATGGCATATTCAAATACGTAAAACTGGAGAGAATTTATTATTAGAAAATCCAAAGACTAAAGGTAAATGATACCAGAGAGAAGCTAGAATGTACATGAAGAAATAAAGAGCACCAGAAATAATAAAACAGTGGCTTATTATAAAATATCATATTTTAAAATAACTTCCTTAGAAGAAATTGACCATTTAAAAATAAATAGTTTTGCAAGGTGAGGTTTATAATATGTATACAAGTAAAAGATAAGGTAAAATTCAGAAAGCCAACAACATCAAATTTTCCAGAGCATATAGAACAACCAGACTCTCTTATATTGCTGATGGGAGAATATAATGGTATATAACCTCTTTGAAAAACTATTAGTTCTTATAAGGTTAAAGTACATTTACCATGTGACCAGAAACTACACTTTATGTCTTACCAAAAATAAATTGAAGCATGTCCAAATATGTTTAAAAAAGGGAGGGGGGCATGGCAAGAATGTTTATAGCAGTTTTACTAGCAATGGTAAAAATAAACAAAGAAAACAAAGAAAATCATCCAAACAACAATCAAAAGTACAATGAATAAATAACTTGTGGCATAGTCAAACAATGGGATATTACTATTCAGCAATGAGAATAATGAATAACTGATTTGTACAACAACATGGATGACTCCCCAAAACATTGTGCGGTGTAGAAGCAGCCAGCCATGTGAGAGCAGATGCCATAAAATTCTATTTAAAAGAAATCATAGGACCAATAGGACTAATTTCATAGAATATATGCATTTCATAGATTCAACTGAGAGAATACTTCATATCTGTGATTTTACTGTAAGTAAATTTTACCTAAATTTTCTTCTTTTTTTTAAATTTACTTGTCCTTGTGAAAAGATGTAAGTCAGATAATGTCATGCTTTGGTTCATACCTTCACATTGTCTCTCACTGAATCCTTACATGGTCTCAAGGTCTTGCGTGTTCTGGTTCCCCATTACATCTAATATTTCCCCTGTTACTTACACTGGCCTTTTCCCAGAGCCTGGAATGTGTAAGCTTATCCCTAACAAACCCAGGAGCCTTTGCTCTGCTCTCTTTCTCTCAATAGTACTTACCACTGAAATAGATTCCTTTATTGTATGTTTACCACCTGTATCCCAGTAGTAAGTATAACATACTTTATTTTGTTCATATATTCATCTCCAGTGCATCATAGCTGCTCAACAAATATTTATTGAAGGAAAAGTTTAAATGATGAGTCATCATTTTTTGTCATTAAAAACATTTTGTGTTTACTCTATTCTTCATACACCCTTTCAGTTCAAGAGGTCTAAGCTACATTGTACTACTGAGTGAGTCTCTGTCTATGTAAAACTATTCATCTTTGGCTAAGGCTCCCAAACCCCCTGCATTTTGATTGGGAGAAGAGTTTAAATAAGGAGATAAAATGTTTAATGTACTAAGCCTTAGTAACTAAGGGATTGTCTGGGAAGAAGGTTGAAAGGTATTGGAGTTCATTGTTATGTCCAGAAAGTAACTTTACATTATAAAAGGCAAATTAGCATACCTTTAGCCGGCTGGGAAACTCACCTTGAATCAAGAGAGTCAGATTTCATCTAGTCAGTCCCCCCAAAATAGCTGGAATGAACTTCAAGGACAATTTTGCTTGCTTCATGGGGATGCTTTCCTCATATTGTCTCAAACCATTCCTAAAAAAAAAGAAAAGCAAGAAAAAGGAAAGATAAGCTATGCTGTCAAAGGAAAGGGCTCTTTTACATGGAAAGATGAAAGACAGCCGCTACTGAGAAAGCCAGAGGAGGCAGGCTGGTGAAAGGCGGAGTCTTGCATCAAGACAGGGATCAGTCCCAAAGTGACCACCTTGGCTGCCAATTTCACGGGACAGGGCTGTGGGGCGGTCACCCAGGTAGAATGAATGGCACCCTGAGCCATCATAACCCTGCACAATGAGCGAGAATGAACTCTGGCCGCCATCAGCAGAAAGGAAATGTACTGGAAGGATGTTGGGTGACTTCCAAATCAACATGAAGGCTGGAGAACCTGACTCAGAAAATGGATGGGAATCAGGAAGGTTGGGCAGCTGAAAACATAGCTGAGATCACAGCGCTGAAATAATCTGGTTAAAATGTCACCAGCTCATGACATGTTTTGTTGCTTTCATTGTAACCACATCCACCCCAGACACTAGCTGACCCCACCTCAGGACTCTCACATCCACCCCAGACACTAGCTGACCCCACCTCAGGACTCTCCACGCTCATGTCCTTGACTTCAGAAATAGCTTATCTGCCTGTTGGTTTGTATAGCAGTCCCTTGGGTTTCAAAGTTCTGGGTGGGATCTTAAATGTGATTGGCCAAGTCTTGGCCACGTGGACATACTGATGTCAGGCAATGGGGAGAGGACATATCTGCCTCCTTTGTTTTTCTAGTGGAAAGTGGGATCCTCGTATCCTACCAATTGGGGGATATCTCCCTAATAAAGAGAATGTTGAGGTTATGGACAGTCAAGTCTATTATAATCTATCCCTTTGAAGGCCTTTTATCTCCATAAACTCTTCCTTCCAAATCTATACTTCCAACAATATTTCTACATAATGTTACAGCCCCATCTTGACTTTCTAAAAATGAAGATTAAATAGGGATTACAACCACTAACAACACATTCTAACGGGCATTTCTTTATATATATGGTAGCTCGTGCTTATAGCTTCTTCCTCACTACTACTTTATGTTCACTCTGCCTCACCTAGTACACAGTAGGGCAACCTAAACCTAAATCTTCATTCTTTAGAAATCTGAGCATAAGCTTGCAGTAGTCTTCTATGATCTTTACTCTTCAAAATAATATTACAAGAGATGTCTTTGGGTTGTATCCATGGTCCTTCCTCTCCTTTTTAGTAATCAAGATCAATCAATCCAGAAAAAAAAATTCAACTTCCTCTTTTTATGATTTTTTTTCCAGTGACATGAGAATCCCTGAATATCCAAGTGGCTGTTTTACTCCCAATTTTATAGAATTCGTGGAATATCTCCTGGTAGAAGCAATTCTCCATTGGGTAGTAAAAGCAGCAGAGCCCAGGGAAAGAATGCAATTTTACTTTATGGTGGGTCATTACATGTAATTGAGAGTGGCTCTCCATATTTCTTCCCCAATATTCCTGAATCTGTGTGTTCTAGAACAGAGAGAGTGTCATTTATTCACCATTAACTCAGAGTAAACTATTCAGCCTGAGGGTTGAACCAAAGGGTAGCCAGTTGATTCTATGTCTGAGTTTTCAAGAGATCACTCCATCTTTCTGTAGGGTCCATTGTTTATGGATAGTGGGACACATGATTAGATCAGCAGTGAATTCTACAATCATCAGACCATTACTGCTTCCTCTGCAAAGCCAGTTTCTTAGTCACAAGCAATCCATTTACAATTTTTATTTTTATTTTAGGTCAGTTTGTTTTAAAAGTTTATTTGAATGTCAGGATCATATGTTAGGAGTCCTTAAATGTTACCTCAAGATATTTGGCAAGTAAATGTCAAGAAAATCACAGTGATTATCAAAAGAGAGAACACAGAATAGGAATTTCATTATGATACTTCAGAACTTAAGTGCCACTGGTGAAAGTATTCACAGAAGCACAATGGGACAGTGAAAACAATCCTAAATATAAGGTAGATAATTAGTTCCATGGGCAATTTCTGCTCCTTCTGTGAAGGAATGGCCCAGTGTAATCAATTTCTAACAGGTAGTTGACTGTCTCTCCTGAGTGCCAGGGTTCTTGTCCCAGCATTAAGAAGGGGTTCAGAAATCTAGAGAAAGGCTGTGCATAGATGATTAAGAAGTCTGAAGAACAAAGATAATTTTGAATGGCATTGGGGGTCAGAGGAGCTTCAGCTAAGGAGCTAGATTCTCCTTGTCTCAGAACCCCTTGCTTTTTTATTAACACAATGTGTCCTATGGTCAGCAAACTGTGGCTCCTGAGTCACATGCTGCTCTTTGGCCCCTTGAGTGTGGTTCTTCCACAAAATACCATGGCCTGGATGAATCTATTTTGAAAAAGTGGCCTTAGAAGAAGTTTAAGTTTAAAAAATTTGGCTCTCCAAAGAAATTTCAATCGTTGTACTATTGATATTGGGCTATGTTGCCTAATGAGTTTGCCGACCACTGTCCCAAGGCAAGGTGGAGATAATATACTCCAAAGGGTTCAAAGGGTAGGGTTTAAAGAAGCATTGTCAGATTGGGAAATAGCCTACAGCTATTCAGATGTTTGGCCAACAGGAGGCAATAACATGTAGATTCAGATGCCCTGAGCTGTCTGGCAGTAAACAATCATCCTATTGAGGTTTGGGGGAAGTGCCTTTCCAGCCATTCCAACAAGTAATTATATATGTGACTCAGCCCTTGTTGAGCCCTTAAAATTCAACAACCTTTTGATAAAACTCTTGTAATTATGACATGCTGGAATTGGCTCCTGGCACCTGGCTGTCATGCCACCATGCTGCTCAGGCCTGGACATCCCTAGTGAAAGTTGATTTGTTCTCCTGAAATATTTTGGTTCATTCTAAGAAGTTTGTTCAATTTTCCCCTAAACTTCCCCACCACCAATTCTCCAGTATTTTTCTGTCTAAGCTTCTGATTATCTGACCAAACCATTAGCCACTGTCCAGGAATTGGATCTAGATTGTTTCCTCTGGCAAACTCTCCTGGATAATTAGATGGACCACTAAGCTTCTAATCCCAGGGGAATTTCCGTTCTCCATTGTGCTTTGGGGACCACCCTTGAGTGGAGTGAACGCACTAGAGCAATTTACAACCAGAAAAGTGACTGGCCCGTTGCCATGTGCTCGAGAGGAGCATTTGACTAGCCACAGGGAGAACATTGAATCTCTCCACAATTCCGCAGGGATGGGCCTGGGATGGGACCTGGGTGGGGCATAGACCTAGGACCCTCCCAAAGATGCATTTAAAGGACCCTGGAGCAAGACCACTGATGTGTTGGCTCCTACTCCCCTTTGGTTCTGCCCTACATTCTGGTGTCATTAAAAAACCCCACTGAACAACTCAACACACTTGGGAGGTGTACCCACCCGACCTCATCCCAGGTCTACACTCCAACACAAACAGAGCTGTCCTAATACATCCTGCCTCTGTGGTGGGCAGAAATCTGGATCAACTCAGGGCAGGGGGGGTGGAGGCTGGGGGTGGGGGATGGGAAACGCTTTGGAAAAGGTTTTTTTTTCGTCCCTGAGAACGTTCATTTCCAACATTTCCGCCAATAACCACACTCTCTTGGAGTTTGAGATCAGAGGTAGACTACCCTGGTGGCCTTTTAACCCTAATTAACCCACAAGCCCGTTTGGTGCCCCCGCCTCACTGACCTACGCGATGCAGCTTATAAAACGCTGTGTGCCTCCCGTCTGTCAAGCGGTGCACATTCCACAGTTCTTGCTCAGGCCGCTTCCTTCCCCACGGAGCCGCTGCCTGCCTTTTCCAAAGCTGATATTAATATCGCAGACCATTATAATATAGTTATTTTCATGGAAGGCCGGGAGGAAGTCACGTGGCATTAATTGGTCCCGGGGGGTTCTGAAAGTCTCCATTTAGCCTGTTGTTTTAACTCCCATAAGCAGCGGTGAAGTGGAAATAGTGAGGAACTCAGGGCGATCGCATTAAATGAGTGGAGTTTTTTCCTCGGCTTTGTTTGGTTAATGAGTCATTATTCCTTTTTTAATTGGAGGAACATATGTAGCAGGTCAAAGGTACGTGCACTTCCTGAAATGCGTGCAAACACACACACACACACACACACACACACACACACACTCCTAGGCCACTGTCTGTTGCCTTATTTTAACCACTTCTGTGATGTCAGCTTGATAGGCTGGGATACAGAGAAGCAAACTAAAGTCGATGAGTGGGGGGGAGAAGGGAGGAAGAGGAAAATAAATTCAAAAGTTCCCAAGCATAAAAGAAAAGATCTATTTCATTCTGTTTACATTGCTGAACCAGAGGGTTTCATATCCAAATGTTGCTATCACTGCAATCCACTGCTTTGTGTTTGTAGGGTAAATTTTACTTTTCCGGAAGCCATAATAATCTGGTCACTAAGTGTATATCCTATTCAATAAAGGGCTAATATGCAAATTGTCCCCTTTACCAAGAGTTCGACCAGCAGGCAGGGTGGCCAACCCCCCATGTCCCCTCCCCCTGGCCAGGCTGTCTGGACCCCACCCATGCACAAATTTATGCACTAGGCCTCTAATATACACACACACACATACACACACACACACATATATACACATATACACACACTGAGTGGCCAGATTATTATGAGTTCAGAGATCATCATAAGTTCAGAGATCATTATAATCTGGCCACTCAGTGTCTAGCATCCTTTTTTCCCTTTATGGTGAGTCTGGGAATTTGTAGGACCAGAATTACTACTCCATTTTCCAGACTGAGAACTGATTTCATGGGACACAGTGACTTTTTTTTTAACCTCACCCAAGGATATTTTTCCATGGATTTTTAGAGTGTGCGGAAGAGAGAGGAAAAGACAGAAACATATCAATGTGAGAGAAACACATTGATCAGTTGCCTCTTACTCACGCCCTGACCCAGGGCCCAGGCGGGGAAGGGGTTTGCCACCAAGGTACATGCCCTTGATTGGAATCGAACCCCGGGACCCTTCAGTCTGCAGGCCGATGCTCTATCCACTGAGCCAACCAACGGGCTTCTCCTCAACCCTTGGGAAAAAATCAAGAAGTGCATCATAAAAAAAGTCCTGTGGACTGAAGAAAGGCCAAACAAACAATCCGTAATGATGGCTTGCCCTACCCAGTCACAAAGTGTAACCACTGGAGGAAATGAGAGGACCCGCGGGAGGGCAAAGCGAACTGACTTACCCATCGTCCCTTTCTCTTCTCTCGTGGGCACAGAAACACAGACGTGTCTCAGCCACGTGACGGGCCAGGTATGCTCCTTCTCGCTTCCCGTTTGATATGTGTGCGACACCCAATCTTTTCTGTTCATCAAGCCTCCTAGCCTAACTTTGTGGGGAGAGTGCCTGTCTGGTATTTCAGACATTCCTAGGATTCAAGCGGGGGGAAGATTCGACAACCCAGCAAATTTCCAAGAGACTAATTACCTAGAAGAATTCACCAAACTGTGCTTGCTCCTACCTTTAAGTTTTCAAAGATTACAGCCAAACCCAGTTAGTTGCTCGATTTGTTTTTTCCAGAAACTCCTAGATCCTCTGCTGCTGCTGCTGTTTTTTTCCCCCTTCCTTCTCTTCACCCCAGTTTGCTTTGCGGCAAATTATGGAAAGCGGGGGAGTCATCAAAGGGAATGTGAGCACAGAGGAAGAGGACGGAGGAGGAAAGGAGGCAGTGAACTTGAGAAAAGGGGACTGGGAGGGGCAGGCTCGGCAATCCCATGTTCACTGTTTATCACACGCAGGAAAAGTGCTCCGAAGAAAGAACAAATAACGGTGCTTAATATAGAAGGCCCCCAAAGGTCCAGAACAGTTTTAGAAAGAGCGGCGGGGCGGGGAGGAAGGCGTATTGTGCACCTCCGAGGAAATGAAGGGGAGGACAAACAACATTGTTTGAAAGCGTCGGCGACAAGGCCTGCGGGCTCCCGGCTCTGATCGACCGCCTCCTTCTGACCCGGAGACATTTATTGTTAGATTCTCGAAAGGAAAAAAAAAATCTGCTCTGGGCAGACGGCCCCCAGTCACCCTATTTCGTCTGAGGCTAAGCGATTAGTGCTTTGACACTTTTGTGTCATGTAGGGGGACGGATAGACAAAATCACGTCTCATTTCCCTCCTCGCTGAGTCTCTGTATCATCCAAGTGACTGCAGAGAGACCATCTGACTTAGCGCTCTAGGAACAGAAGTTCTGTGATGCTCAGAAATATATGATTCTGGATATGTTATCAGAAATTGATTCAAAAACCACTACAACCCTAGCCGGTCTGGCCCAGTGGATCAAGCATCAGTCTGCGGACTGAAGGGTCCTGGGTTCGATTATGGTCAAGGGCACATGTCAGGGTTTGGGGCTCCATCCCCAGTGGGGGGCGTGCAGGAGGCAGCCAAACAATAATTCTCTCATTATTAATGTTCCTCTCTCTCTTTTTCTTTTTCTCTCTCTCTCTTTCCCCCTTCCTCTCTGAAATCAATAATATATATATATATGTGTATAAGTATATATATATACACACTCACACACATATATATATATATATTACAAAACACTTCAGATATAGTTTTCCTTACATTTATAAGTGAGTCATCTTCCCTTTCTTTATATGATTTTGAGTATGACCTAATCCTATGTAAGATGGGGAATTATCCTTACATATACACAATATATTTATTAACTCTGGAACCAACAGCCCCAGCCTTTATTCTATTGGATAAAGAGGCCTGGCTTATAATGCCCGCCAAAAAATATTAATCGTTATAGTCAATATGTGAACACTGGTTATGCTGAGGCATAGTTCCTCTGTGATATTTACCCTCAGTACAGGTAGACATATGTATTAGTTATCAATTGCTGTGTAACAAATCACCCTCAGATTTAGCAGTTTTGATTAATAAATCGTCACTATCCCACAATTTTCGTGGCACAGGAAGCTGGGTGTGGCTTAGCTGGGTGCATTCTGGCTTAGGGTCTCTCACAAAACTGCATGAAGGTGTGAGCTAGGTCTGCAGCCACCCAAAAGTTGGCAGGCTCTATATAGGGGTTCTTCAGTTCCTTGCCACATGGGTCTCTCCATAGGATTGTACCCCAAATGGGCAGCCGCGTTCCCCCAACATGAGGGATCCACAAGAGAGAGAGAGGTCAAGAGAGGGCACCCAAGATGGAAGCCACAGTCTTTTTATAACCCAAGCTGGGTAGAGTCATCCTCAAGCTTCCACCGTATCCCATTCATTGGAACTGAGTCCAGAAGTTCAACCCATATTGAACCCGAAGACAAACGCACAAAGACATTCACACCAGAGGAGGGATCACAGGTGCACATGTCAGAGGCTGCCTAACCATAGAGACTCTGACCCAAGACAGCCGCCTGAAGCCACAAAGCTTCATAGAATTCACGTCGAAAACCAAGTAACTTCTATTAACGCAGCAAAAAAAAAAAAAAAAAAAAAAATAGCAGCTGGACTGAATTTAGGGGTGATTTATATCCAGGTAACCTGTGAAAGCTGTAATCTGGATGATCTGCCAAAAATTAGAAACAAAGTATGACAAATTCCTTGTCATCATCCCTATCAAATTAAGAGACTAAAGAGACGTCGCCTATTCGTTCTGATGCATTGGTCACGCTACATTGGTTATGGTTACACTTCAGTCATTTGGTGATTGTAGCAATTTGACATATGAACTGCCTTGGAGGGAAAGTTGGTTTCGAAGCCTCAAGACTTCATCTCAGAACAATTTATCACGGGACTGCCTTAGCACAACTGTAACCAATCCTACCTCAAGTCACACATGTGTGTGTGCGTGTGTGTAAGAAAAAGATGAAAAGGCTCACCGTGTTCTGTGTATGAGGCTGAAGATCTTTTCAGGGTATTGCAGCCAGAGGCTCTGTATTCCAATAAAAGCTTATCTACCCCAATTTAGATAATTGTCCTCCTCGCTGAATGGGAATTGCCAAGCCCAAAGAGAATTTCGAAGTAGCTCAGAGATTATTTTATGGAGGAAAATAAGTACTAAGAAGGAACCAGCCTATCGGAATTTGACGTCCTAATCTATGAAGGAAATTAGCCCTCTCTGATGGGATTTTTTACTCTGAGTTTGTGACTTAGAATTCATCTTCTCATTCTCCAGGATGTTTTTAGGGCAAGACACAAGTAGAATACCCTCTCCTCAAGCTGCAATGACGCCATGCATCTGTAAAGCGAAGTGTAATATTTTGGGGGACCCTCGTGTTATGGCTGAGAATCTCACGTGCGCAAGATGATGCAGTCACAGAGCGACTATCTGGCTGCCTGTCCTACTCGAACCACACCTCACCTTTTCCGAAACCAGGACACGTGTGGCCCCCCCTTCTCTCGGGGTGGCAGGGTCCCCGCTCTGAGGCGGCTTTTGTCCCCCAGCATCTGGCATCCTTCAGCCTGTGCGCAACTGCGCCGTGAGGAAAATGGCTGGGGCTGCAGGAAGCACGTGGCTTCCTTCCCCTGGATCCAGAAGGTACCGTGTGTTCTTTGGACCGCCGACAGCTTCTCGGGGGCCGTTCCAGAGCCGGTGTCCAATAACCTCCCTCCCTGTCCCCATTTTTCTTGCCCTCATTCCAGAAAGCGCTGGCGAGCTGCCTCCCAAATAATTTCACTGTGCGGACAGTTCTGATGAAAACGCTCCCCGCTGCCTCGCGCTGACCTCCGAAGCACCCCCTCTAATTAAGTGCAAATGGGAATCTGCCTCGGAGCCGGCCGGCTCTGATTTTGGACCGGGGAGAAGGACCAGAGTTTATGAACTCGAGATGCGAGCTCCATCTGCCAAATGAGGAATTTCTGATTTCGGTCGGTGACTGCGCTGAGATTATATAATGCGCCTCCGTAAGCTCTTGAGTGCTGAAGATGGGTAAACCAGCTGTCTGTGCTGAAAAGTCACAGTCCCAACCCCCACCCCCCAAAAAAGTGGCTCAGGCCATAACATTATTTACCCGGAGCAATTTCATCATCAGAGTATTTTTGGTTCTTCGAAATGGCGTTTCTACATAAGCAAAACACTTTACAGGACTAAAGAGGCAATGGCTGCCTTCATGCTCGCAGGTTTATAGGAGGCCAGGGGTTCGCAGCTTCTAAAGAAACGTGAAGGTCTGGTAGAGAGAAGGGCGAGAAAGGGAATGGGCATCAGGAAGACAGAGTTTATTTCCAGCATTGCCTCTTTCCCTCCCCAGCCAGCAGGGGGCAGTAGGAACAGAGGAAGTGAAGCTGCTTTCTCCTCCGAATGGGGAAATGCATACACAAGGAGGGAGGGCGAAGGTGACTGAGGTTTCTCTTTTGGGGCAGAGGTAAGAGGCCAGGTGTAGCCCCGAATTCCAGCCTTGCACCATGCTAGCTGAAGTGGTAACGTATGTTTATGGGAATATTGACCAATGTTTTGAGACCATCCTCTGAGCCAGACAGTGAATTAAGCATTTTACGGGTATTATTTTATCACATCCTTGGACAAAGTAGAATGATGTAGGTTGTGGTCTTTATTTGTGTTTTCAAAATGAGGCTGAAAACGGTGTGGCTCAGTGGATAGAGCGTCGGCCTGTGGACTGAAAGGTCCCAGGTTCAATTCCGGTCAAGGGCAGGTACCTTGGTTGCGGGTACATCCCCAGTAAGGGGTGTGCAGAATGCAGCTGTTCAATGTCTCTCTCTCATTGATGTTTCTAACTCTCTATCCCTCTCCCTTCCTCTCTGTAAAAAAAATCAATAAAATACATTTTTAAAACATGAGGAAACTGAGGCTCACGAGATTAATGACTTGCTGAAGGTTACACAGCTTAAAACTATAATCACTAACTAGGAACAAAGCTGAGTATTCACCTCTAAGCCAGGCATGAATTCTGATCCAGGTTCCATGTGTTTCTGGGTACTCTTTCCCCCCATTTTCTTCATTCTTTAACCTGACAAAGGAGATGCAAGTGTTTTTAGGGTTTTTTTTTTTGTTCTTACCCAAAGTGTAACACATGGAATACACACGTTGACCAGGAGAATTGAATGTGTCTGTGTTGCCAATCAGAGTAATTCAGAAGGACAATCTTCCTCAAAAGTCCTGAATTGGCCCAGCAAGCATCGACCTATGAACCAGGAAGTCAGGTTTGATTCCTGGTCAGGGTACATGTCCAGGTTGTGGGCTCGATCCCCAGTGTGGGGTGTGCCAGAGGCAACTGATCAATGACTCTCTCACACACATCATTGATGATTCTAACTCTCTCTCCCTCTCCCTTTCTCTCTGAAATCAATACAAATATATATCTATTTTTTAAAGTCCTAAATTGGCTACAGCAGGGATATTTCTGAGTAACATTTTAACTGAGATGTCACACCGTCTCCCTTTCTTTAGACAGCATAGCCACAAGTTGGCAGTGCAGGCCCTGACCCTCTGCCGTTCTTCCGGCCAAACGGGATGGAGCGAACAGCTCAGAGTTGGGTACCAGGCCGATGGACTCCCCTCTGGGCTGCCTGCATCCCTGCCTGCATCTCGGGACCCTCATCTGGAAGATGAACGTATCCTCACTTCACGACGCACCCAGTGGTCGTTGAGGGTGGAGCAAGCGAGTGCAGGTAAAACATTCAGCCCGGCTCGGGGCACGCTGGCTATTATTATCCTCACACGATGTCAGACGCGGAAAACAAGTGGAGAATTCAGACGGCTGTCCAGATGTTGGGGGCCTGGGTGCCAAATGCCCAGATGTTTGAGAAACCTCCGATAATTAATTGTTGGTGGCGCGATGCGATGGCAGATTATGTCCGAGGGCAGATGGCGGTTAATGTCCTCCGCATCCACGCACAGTCGTCCTTTGTTAGCGACGAAAAACACAAAGACATAGGGGCTTCCCCTTCCCGTGTCTGCCGAACAGATTACCGACTGTTCAAAAGCAACTTCTTTTTTTTTTTTTTCCAGGCACTTCAATTCCTTTCAAAATACTGATTTTTTTTAAAGCATTACTTTATTTCCTATGCCTTTTTCCCAGCTTTTAAATATGTCATAAAAGTCCACATCTAATCCAATATTACTGATTTCTTTCCTCTACTGTAACCCTGTACAGCCCAGCACTGAAAATAAAGACCCAAGACTTATCTGTCTATCCTCAGTGAGGGGTTATTATGCGGTTGTTTGGACACGTACGTATTATTTTAAATAACTTTTGGAAACTATAAATTCCTTTCAGTGGAAGGCTCCTTCTTAACACCGTGCCTCATCCAGTAACAACTGACATATAAATATCACAAAATACACAACAAATATATTAAAAAGCAATTATTTGTGTGATAAAAGAGTTAGCCAAAGAGAATAATTACGTGAATATCTTTCTCAGTCTAAAACCTGTCATTATCTTTACACACCTACAGTTCCACAGACATTTCTGTTTTATTAACCCCATTTCTATTTTTCTCAATCTTCTTATTCATTCCACATTGTCTTACCATCTTTCAGAACATCCATTAACTACACAAAATTGTGTTCCTTTTTTATAATGTCTTGGCACTTAAGAAAAATAAATGGCTTCAACTGACTAACCAATGTGCTTTCCACATAAATGTTGGTTGATGTTTTTCTTTATGTTATTAACAAGTTATTAATGAGTACAAGGAAAGTGAACCAACTGGGACATATCAGAACTTCACTCATTTGCCAATTACTTGAATGACTTCTTTGCCTAATTTTCAAATCCTGAAATGATTATTGCATCTCTGTTTGTGCTGTTCATCATGTAATAGCTAAAGACACTACGCATTCTTTTAAATGAATTTATTGACTATTTATTTGATATGAGTTAACATTTTTTCCATCACTTTTCTAAGACTGGGTGGTCAATAAATCAATGAATCGAACTCTTTTTTTTTTAAATATATTGTATTGATTTTTTTACAGAGAGGAAAGGAGAGAGATAGAGAGTTAGAAACATCAATGAGAGAGAGACATTGATCAGCCGCCTCCTGCACGCCCCCTACTGAGGATGTGCCCGCAACCAAGGTACATGCCCTTGACTGGAATTGAATCTAGGACCTTTCAGTCCGCAGGCTGACGCTCTATCCACTGAGCCAAACCAATTTCGGCTGAATTGAACTCTTATTTGCTTCATTTCTGTTTCCATGGTGTAAATCAAGCATGTCAAACTCACAGCCAGCTGGTGGACTGCCACCAACCACGAGTTTGACATGGTCGGTGTAAATGATCAAGCTGTCACCAGAATAGCACTGACTGTGGAGGAGGGAAAAGTTCATGGTGACACCCCATTTTACAATATTTCCCCCATAAAAGTTATAATAGACATAACTCATCTCCAGAGCTTACCTCGCAGTGAAATGTGGTCAAAGATTGAGAAAGTAAAGAGTGTGAGGACTTACTAGCTTATATTACATGTAATTTACATGTTAATAATGGCTGTGTTAACAACAGGCTCACAGATCTCCTCAACATTGACCCACACGCTCTCCTGAGGGGCTCTGAACTGGCTCCAGCGGGCATCTGCCTCAGGCCGCTGGACACTGGGCTAGACCTGCCCTACTGGATCTTTCCAGAAGTCCGACTCAAGGTAGCCTTTTGGACAACCTGCCTCTTAGGTAACTGCTCGCCCTTTCTGATGCCAAGAATTTGGATGGCTCATTCTTTCTTTCTTTATCCATGATTCAAGCCTTCCTCAGAGACTGTCCTGATCTCTTCAGCATTTGAGATCTTATTATTTAATATATTTTTATTGATTTCAGAGAGGGAGAAAGAGGGAGAAAGAGAGAGAAAGAGAAACATTAAAGAAGAGAGAGAATCATGGATCGGTCACCTCCTGCATGTTCCCTACTGGGAATCGAGCCTGCAACCGAGAATTGAACCATGACCTCCTGGTTCATAGGTCAATGCTCAACCACTGAGCCGCACTGGCTGGGCTGGAAGTTTATTACTTAAAATAAATTTTTCTGAGAGTGGTAGAGGTTGCCCAATAATCCTCTTTGCAATGATGCCTAGACTTCCATCAGTTTGGCTTCCTACTTTCATGTACGTCCAATATTGTGCAACACGTAAGTGAACTAAACAAGAAACTTTCGCTCAGATCTGCTCACCGCTAGACGGGGGTTACGTGGAATATAATCGGGGCAAAGCTTCTCTCTTACAATAACTTTCAAAGGCCTCACATCCCTATGGGGGCTCCTCAACCTCACACTCTGAGTGGTGAGCTATCACCGGAGTCGGCTTACTTCCTAATTCGGGGTCCCCCGCCACGCTCACCCTTGACTTTGTCACCTCATAAATGTGTCACTTCCAGCATCACCTTCCTTTTTCAGAGAAAGTTCTGCCCACCCTGACTCTGTCTCTGAGAAAACACTGAACTTGAGCCAAAATAAAGGAGTTCGTTTACTCCACCAACTCCCCCGACGTGGCTCCGGCACACCAGGCCCTGTGACTGGCTGTGGGCACGAGCGGGAGAATCCTCGTCCTCCGAGAGGTTAGGGACTCGGTGGTGGTTCTCAACCCAAGGAGCACGTTCAAATTTGCAAACCTACCGAGGCGCAGGCCCCGTTCCAAACTCCTGAGGTCAGAATCCCTCAGACGGGCCGTAGGCAACGGAACTGTTGAAAGCCTCCCTCCGCATGGTTCTGATTTGGAGCCAGGACTGCAGTCCCCGGGAATCATAAATACCGAAGGGCCTTTCCCCTGCCTGTGTGTGTGCGGCTGGTAGACACCGGTCCCGTGGAATGAGACTCTTCCTTAACGGCCTCTCAACAGGTTTCCTCTGATTCCTGCCTGTGTCATTGGGAAAAGCCCAGGAGTCCTTTTGGGGTGTAGCACACCTCTTCCTCCTGTTGTTCGTTTTGTGGCATAAAGACCCGCTCTATTCTTCTAAAATGTCAGAGAGCATTGTGTTTTATGAATACAAACAATGTTAAGATTCCATGACGGATGGGTTAATTCACTTATTTCAAAGAACATTCTTATACCTGTCTTTTTTTCACACATGTGCAAGTTTAAGTTAGATATTAAAAGGGGGAGGGATTACTGGGCATGAGAATTTTTTTTTTAATTTGTAGAGGTATTTTTATCTACTTGTTTTTTGTTTTGTTTTGTTTTTTAAAATTTTTTTTAATGTATTTTATTGATTTTTTACAGAGAGGAAGGGAGAGGGGTAGAAAGTCAGACCCATCGATGAGAAAGAGACATCGATCAGCCGCCTCCAGCACGCCCCACACTGGAGATGTGCCCGCAACCAAGGTACATGCCCCCGACCGGAATCAAACCTGGGACCTTTCAGTCCGCAGGCCAACGCTTTATCCACTAAGCCAAACCGGCCTCGGCTATCTACTTGTTTTTTATTAGCATATAGTTAACATACATTATATCAGTTTCAAGTGCACAATATAGTGATTCCATGTCTATATATCTTATAAAGTGCAGTTGAAATGTTAATGAACATACTGCTAAGTGGCCTTCCAAAAAGGAAATACCAAGCCACACTCCCATCAGCGATGGATGAGAAAAATAGCTTTTCTCCACAATCTTCCTATTACTCTTCACATTTCACATCTGCTTATTTTTTGCCAATTTGAAGAATAAAAATGAACATTCTGCACATCTCACTTTTTTTTACAAATCCCTATATATGCATGAATTTGTTTCTTTATTCTTTTTATCCTGATCTGTTTCTCTCCTACTGACCTATAACCATAAACTCATACTATGTTTGCATATCTGGTAGACCCATTCTCTTTCTTTGCTCTCACTTTTATCTTCATTAAAACTCCTACACATGAATTTGAGAATCAGTTTATGATAAACTATGAAAATTCTGGCAATCACATGAATTAAAAGCTCATTTTGGAAGAATCAACATCTTTATAATATTGAGTCCAACTCCTCATAACTGAATTACTGGAAATACACTCGACGACACCCATTCACTCTAAAGAACATTTTTCAGAACACCCACATATTTCTGTTCTCATCAACTGGGCTGAAAGCTTACACATCCTTTCATGATGTCTGCCCTGATTAATATTATTATGCAACTTGATGAAATGCTACAGAAACCAAAGGCATAAAAAAACAGAATACTGTTGTGCCTACCCAACCTAAATTGATGCTTTGAAAAGCCTCAGTGAAGGGAAGTGGTTAAAAGTAGATGTGAGTGAGCCATTGGTTAAAGATTGTCTCATCAATACTTTTAACTAGTAGTTTCACTTCAAAGGAAATGAAACTGGACATCTGAGATGCTGGCTTTCCGGTATGACTTATGCAAAAAAGTCAATGAGGAACTCCCATCCATGACCTTGCTAAACATAAGACTTAAAGCTCTGATGTGCAGAAAAAATATGGGTGAATGGATGTAGACTAGAGGTTAAAAGTTGCACTAAAGTATCTTAGATATATCTTTTTCTTTAATTATTCCATGTCTTTTTTTTTTAATATATTTTATTGATTTTTTACAGAGAGGAAGGGAGAGAGATAGAAAGTCAGAAACATCGATGAGAGAGAGACATCGATTCAGCCGCCTCCTGCACGCCCCACAGTGGAGATGTGCCCACAAGCAAAGTACATGCCCCCAACTGGAATCAAACCTGGGACCTTTCAGTCCGCAAGCTGACGCTCTATCCACTGAGCCACACCGGTCTCGGTTATTCCATGTCTTAAGAAACTTCTTTATCAACAACTGGACTAATTCTCTGTCTCAATCGTAACAGAACCGGGGTTTTCTACATTTCTCTTCACTAACTCTCTGGTTTCTGCTCTTCTCTTTCCTATTCGTTATTCTTAATCGCTTTGTGTTCATTTTGTTGTTTGCTTGTTTGTTTTTTCTAACTTTATAAGTTTAATAACCTTATTCATTGACTATTTTTTTGTTTTGTAAATGCATTTCCGAGTATAAAATTTCCCCTAAGAATTACTTTGGCTTTTCCCCCATAGATAATGGGATCTTTATTTGTTTGCTCATAGTTCTTAAGTGTTTTATAATTTCCATTTTCACTTCTTCTTTGCTGATGAATTTATTATTTTTTAAGATGTATAGGTAAATGGTGTTTATCTAATCTCTTCTGGGAATTTTCCATGAAATCCTTCCAAATTAATAGCACCAAAAGGAAGACTGAGGCCTGGATTTGATAGTCAATGGAAATGTAAGTAGCCTAAAAGCAGAAATTATTATATGGAAAATCGGTGTATTTGATTACAACAAAATTCAGAATTTCTGCTTAACAGTAGATACCATTGACAGATTTAACAGAAAATGACAAGAAAACATATTTTCAACACCTAAAGCAATATATATTAATACCAAAAATACTTTGAAAAAAATCCATATGGAAAAGGTGGAAAATTTAGTAGGAAAATGGCAAAAGGTATGAATAGTCAAAAACTGTGAAATTCTAATGGTTAACAAGGATTTGCAGTGATGTTAAAACCCTTGGGTGTTCAGAAAAATGTCAGGTTGACAAAAGTAGAGAAGTTGTTTAATGCTAAGAGGCGGGAACTCTCAACTCTAGCTGAGAGCATAGCCAGAGAGAGCCTTTTTGGTGAGCAATATGATGATGCTATGTAGTCAAACTGAGTCCACATATACTGTGACTGAGCATTCAGTTCTGAGAAAGCTACCACAGAAAGCTGCCCGCACAATGATGAGTAATAATATACAGTGGTACCTCGAGATACGAGTTTAATTCATTCCGTAACCTTGAGGCGTGGGAAACTATGAGACGCTCGAGTCTCGGTAAACTGGTGGGTCTTGTGCAGCTGGCCGATCTGCAAGATTACTCGTATCTCAACTGTTGCTTGTATTTCAAAGCAAAAATTGCTCGTATCTCAAAAATCTCTTATGTTAGGGCACTCGTATCTCGAGGTACTACTGTATCTGCATATATTATTGATTTCGGAGATAATGGGAGGAAGAAGGAGAGACAGAAACATCCAAGATAATAGAGAATTACCGATCTCCTGCCTCCTTCTGAGGACCCAGCCGGCATTCTGGGCATGTGCCCCAACCAACCAGAGCTTAAACCTCGACTTCCTGGTTCACAAGCTGACATTCAACTACTGAGCCACACCGGCCAGGCTGCATTAGAATTCCTTCTGCAAGAGTCTACTTCTCCGTAGATAATTTCTAATGACTCTGGGCCCGCAAATATTTCACACAAATTTTGGGCAGAAGTAGGGCAACCTTCACACTTAGAAAGTCATTGCTGGGCTCCGGGCACAAGAGAGGGACGGAAGTCTGGCTGCAGTTAAAGGAGAGTCAGCCTTTATTCAGCATCTCCGGGCCTTGTTCTAGGTCCATGCACATGCGCACACTAAACTCGAGTGAATATATGTTAGTTCTGGGCTTGGCTCTTCGTAAAATTGCTGACCATTATGATAGCTGTCATCTGTCTACCTCTCCCTCCATGTTTTTGCTTCCTTTACCCTCTCTCCTCCTCTAGTTCTTTCTCCTCTCCTTCACAAGACTATGAAGACATCCTCTGATGAATTTTATTAATAACCCTAATGCCAAAGGGTTATTAATCCACTGAATAACTCTGTCCAGGAGATGGGCCACACTGAATTCAACCACCCTTTCTAGACACATAATTGGATGACGGCATATCACTTCCTTAATGGTCCTGGTAAAAAAAATTATAAATGAAATTGCTCTTTTTTATTTTTTAAATTGCTATTCCCAGTAAACCTGCTATTATACTGAGATGAATGTTCATCTGAAGTAGAAATTACCTAATAATTCCTCCCACCACACAGCTCAGGAATTTGGAAATGGCATATCAGGCTTTCCTCTGTAGATGTATGCCATGAATCTCAGCCTCCTTAGGACACATACCAAAATGGCTTTTAGTGTTGCATAGTCTGACTCCTTCCATGTCTAATGGCTCGGCCTCGATAAGACTCAAAGGCATCGCATGTTAGAGCCCGTTCCTCCCCGCCAGCCTGCAGGAACTAAGCCCAGCTCTCCAGCTCCCCGCTCTTCCAGCGTGTGTGGGTGTTTGGGGAACTTAGTTACAAGTGGCTGTCAGCAGGAAGGCTAAAACGAAGAAAAAAAGGAACTCCTGATTTATGATCCACAGGGCTGAGTCTTATTTCAGAAATGTGAAGGTTATAAGCACACACACACACATGCATGCATACACATGTGCGAGCGCACACACACTACCTACTCACATACATACTCATGCACACACATACGCAACCATATGCCACTCCACATACACACAGAGGCACACGCCAGATATGCCACCACAGATATGCATCTATAAACATGCACACATACATACACATGCTCAGAAAACATACTCTGATATTGATGTTCAAAAATAGACAGTTAACACTCAAAAGAATATGAACTGTTCAATGACAAGAATGTAGAACTTAGTCTCTTTTGTGATTTTAAGTGACATATAAGCATAAAAACAATATCCTTTGGGGTGAAAAATAAAACAAGAGCTACCGGCATAATAAAAGGCTAATATGCAAATTGTTTCCCTCTGGAGCTCCACCAACCAGAGGGCAGCACGGAATGAAGGAAAGCCCTAACTGGCCCTGATCACTGGCCAGGCCTAAGGACCCTCCCCATGCACGAATTTCGTGTACTGGGCCTCTAGTCATTTTCATAACCATTTACTATAAGCCAGAAACCATTAAACTAAGCTCAGTTTGTTTGTGGCTGTTTAGAGGTTTATGTTATGTGAGAAAGGTGTGAACAATTATTTTCATTGACTTGCTGAGATGATTGTTAAATAAAAGCAATATTACTCTATTACCTGACTCTGTGAGGTTTACAAAGACACTAACCATGTTGAGAACCACATCTAAGATCAAAATCCAGGAAGAAGCTCCAGGCAATGAGAAGCAATGTCATTTCCACCTTTTAGCAGGTTTCAGTTACATTATGATATCTTAGAACCCTAAATCTTTCTCCACCACTTTTTATGGTTTCCTAGTTCCTGTAGTTAGGTTCAAGCTTTTGGTTTAGCATTTAAACTTTCAAAGCAGAGTTGTTTTATAATCTATGTCTGATCATTCCAAAATCTGCTATCTGTGCCGACCCATGTCTCCTACTGACTGTTATTTCTGCTCATTCTTTTCTCACTCCCTCGTTTCCTTTGGTGTCTAGTTATTTTTGAGTTCATGCTGATCATCGCCTTGAAAAATAATCTGCTACCCTGAGTCCTGGGAATAGTTGCCTCCACCACAGAGGCGCCAGAGACAACCTCATGCCAAGGCTTGAGATCTTGGGTTAACCCAGGTTATATGTGTCTGGGGTATAAATCTGTTACCATCTCAGGGACAAGTTTTAATTATTTTCTTCCTTTTCATTCTCTTCTTCTGCTATGCTCAGCACCAACGAAGTCTTTCCTATGTCCCCTCATATTAAAGGGAAGAGAGTGAGTTTAGCTCTGGTTCAGCTCTAAGTACCTACCTCTTTGCATTCTTGCTTAATCAGTGAGAGTATCCTATAAAACTCCTAGTCTTATGCCACCGTGAGCCTTCACTTCTGTCTCTCTCACTCCAGTTAGCCCAGTGGTTCTCAACCTGTGGGTCGCGAACAGCTAGTAGGGTCTCTTAAGACAATCAGAAAACACAGATATTTACATTAAGATTCATAACAGTAGCAAATTACAGTTATGAAGTAGCGACAAAAATAATTTTATGGTTGGGGATCACCACAACATAAAGAACTGTATTAAAGGGTTGCAGCATTAGGAAGGTTGAGAACCACTGAGTTAGCCACTAACCCAAAATCCAAGTGTGTTGGATTGGCAAATATTTTAAAGCCATCAGAAGCCTGAGTGTTCCAATATTCTACCTACTGTTTTGGATACTGGCTTCCATCCATAAATTGACCTGGAATTTTCTATCTCTTTTTTGAGTACTTCAAATATTTTAAGTTGATTTTTCAATGGAAATGTCTTATCTAGCACTTTTTCGTCTTTGACAAAAAGATAGATCTGAATAACCCAGACTACAATATGCAGAAATAACTTATAAAAGGGCATTTTCTATTTGGAAGTTACATGAAAATACGTTTGAATTATTCTAAACTGTATGTCTCCCACAATATTCTGAGTCTCATCAAAGAACTTTGTGGTGTATAGCACATAAGTTCACAACAGTATCATACCTGAGATTCTTGACTACATTGACTACAAGTGATTTATAGATAAATGACTTGGAAAATGCTAAGTTTAACTTATTTAAAACAAATTTTGGAACAATATAATATTTATGAAATCAAGTATTAATTATGCTATTTTATGTTTTTAAAACACACAGTGAAATAAACAAGGTATAAGAATCAACTATTCGCTGAGACTGGTTTGGCTCAGTGGATAGAGTGTCAGCCTGCGGACTGAAAGGTCCCAGGTTCGATTCCGGTTGGGGGCATGTACCTTGCTTGCAGGCACATCTCCAGTGTGGGGCGTGCGAGAGGCGGCTGATCGATGTCTCTCTCTCATCGTGTTTCTGACTTTCTATCCCTCTCCCTTCCTCTCTGTAAAAAATCAATAAAATATATTAAAAAAAAATCAACTATTCAAGTTTGGAAGTAAATGTAAAATCAAACCTCCATATATTTACCGAACAGTAAAGCTGAAAAGAACATTCTAGGTAACTAATGGTTAAGGACAGCTGTGAAGAACTTACACCATAAATAATTAGGTATGTTAATGATATGCTTTTCATCATTACTACATGCATGTGCCTTTTCACTGTGGACCAAACCTAATTAATAGGCATTTTGACGTCTTGGTGGAAATGACATATTCACAAATTTATATTTTAACACGGACATTTCTATATCTTGTTCAGTTATTTTAATGGTTCTTAGCAGTTTTATCCCACAACAGAAACTTAAGATGTTTTTATTTATTGATTGATTGATTGATTTTTTACAGAGAGGAAGGAAGAGAGATAGAGAGTTAGAAACATTGAAGAGAGAGAAACATCAATCAGCTGCCTCCTGCACGCCCCCCACTGGAGATATGCCCACAACCAAGGTACATGCCCCCAACCAGAATCGAACCTGGGACCCTCCAGTCTGCAGGCCAACTCTCCCAGGTTCTATCCACTGAGTCAAACCGGTTTCAGCTAAAGTTGCTTTTAATAAATTTTGTAAGTCAACAGAGAAGAAGAAGAAAAAGCAAACAAAAATAGACTTCTAAAGGGCTCTTGCATTTGCGACATTTCACACACTGTGTATCACCCATCATGCAATAGCTAGGCTTCTTGACAAAAACTCTCCATGTCACTTTCCATTATGGGAGATTTTTGAAAACACGGAGTGAGCCCTTTGCAAAAAAATGGCCTTTTAAAGGCAACGCGTCGGCTCCAGACGATTCCCAGATTCCTCCGGGGTTCTATTTTCTCATATCACCCCACGGTCCGCTTAGATCCAGTTGACTAGGAATTCATTGAAAAGGCAGACACTCCATTTTACCTTACAAGGCAACACCTCTCGGATTGTCTGGTTCCTTTAAGTGGGAACTATTTTTGAGGATTTGTTCTTTTCCCCCCAGTTCTCATGTCAAAAACAATAGTCCCTGAATCAAGAAAATGCCAGAGAGTTAAAAACACGCCAATGCATTTCAAAAGAATCACATCCCACAAATAAGACGGGACTGGACTGCCGTTTTACAACCCAGTCACATTCCCCTTCTACTTGCACGAGGTCATGGCACACAGGACCTGAGTTCTCCTCAGAGCTCTCACGTCTCTTCCCTCGGAGGCTGGAGAAATTTATAGACACGAAACAGGCCAGGCCATTTCTTAGAGAATATGCAACGCAGTTTATCCAGAATGACATCCCGGAGGTTATTTTGTCCTCCCTGGTCTCATATAAGTCATGCTGATGCAGTAAAATATTTGCAAAATTCATAACCGAAGTGCTCTGTTGTATTAAAAAAAAATAAAAATTAAGTACTTCCAGCCAGAGTCCTAGTGAGACCGGCCCGGGCTTCCCATTCCCCGTGAATAATCACGACGCTTCTCTGGAGAAAAGAGGACATTTTCGTTTTATGAGCCCTGATATGAGAGAAATCCCCTCATGTGCTCACCCTCTCTTTAAGGCACCTCTGTGATTATTATGAGAAAGCTCAGGCCTCGCCGTTTGAAAACACAGCGCTTCTCAGGCCTTAAGCTCTTTATCCATCTCGGCTCTGGTTTCTAACTGCAGCAGTCACAAAGAAGATAGATCCTGTCAGCCTGTCATATTAGAGAAAGAAAGCCGTTTCCTTTTTGATTTACCTGCTACCCCTGAGCATTGCCAGAAAACCCGGCTTGCACACAGCACACCGGGCTCATAAACGTGTTAATGCACAAACCATCCCGTTATCCCCGCTATCTCCTCCCGAGGAGGCGGACGATGATAGGGAGAGATTGATGGGCGGGCCCCAGAGCCAGCCCGGAAATTAGTAACAGGTCTGGGATTAGAGCTCGGGGTTCCTGCCACCCACGGTTCAGGAGGAGCCCCTGGTCCGCCCAGCCCCTCT
The DNA here is from genome assembly GCA_004026805.1 of Lasiurus borealis. Taxonomy (NCBI): domain Eukaryota; kingdom Metazoa; phylum Chordata; class Mammalia; order Chiroptera; family Vespertilionidae; genus Lasiurus; species Lasiurus borealis. Next base: position 46,821 of record PVJN01005970.1, on the reverse strand, counting down.
AGGTTCCAGGTGAAGCTGTGGGTGGAACGGTGGGTGGCGAGGACACGGCTCCTCAGCCCTGGCAGCTAGGGATGCAGAGTATCCGCGGAGACACAATCGTGGGGAGAGACAAAGAACCTGTTTCCATTCCAACATACCGTTTCCCTGAAAGTAAGACCTCCCCCGAAAATAAGACCTACTTCCCGTTTTGCCTCTCGCTGTCATAGAAGGCATCCCCTCGGAAAATAAGACCTCTTCGATCATAAGGCCTCCCCGAACATAAGACCTCCCCGGAACAGAAGGCCCCCGAAGCTACCGCAAGGCGTCTGACTCCTGATTTAAAGAGACCTCGCCCTGCCTGAACAGCTCCAGCTGCGCTGCTGCCAATCAGTGAGCTGCTTTGTGATGACAACGACTACCGTACCGTCTACAGATAATAAATTTCCTTTTTTTTTTTTTGTTCAACAATAAATGTGCACCGTTTTCTTCTTCATGGAAAAATAAGACATCCCCTGAAAATAAGACCTAGCGCATCTTTGGGAGCAAACATTAACATAAGAAACTGTCTTATTTTCGGGGAAACAGGGTAGAAGCCTCCTGCTGTCTATGTCACCCAACAAAGGCATCTGAGGGCAGATCATGGGGAACAGCGGGGGCTATTTGAAAGGCAACCCCCAAACTAGAGTGTTTTTACGGGCACGCAGAGCAATGCTGTGAGTTGTCTCCTGGAGGAGGGAATACCCCGAGAGTCGCATTCCAGTCGTAAACAGAGAGCAGGATGGGAGGTAGGCCCTGGGATGGCCTCAGTGTTTCTCCATGACTTTTCCATGTGATGGCCACTGAGAGCCCACAGCGGGCTCGTATCAGCCGTCACGCACACGGGCCAAGTGTCGTGCACACACAGGGGGTTGTCTGAAACGGTGAAGAGTGAGAAGACCTGAAAGAAGTTACTGAGTCTGCTACTTTCCCTCGGGGTGACCTTGGGCAGGTTATTTTCCTCCCCGTGACCTCTTATTTACCACGTGTGTGTCTGGAATCCAGGTTACTTAAGCTTTATATAGCCATAAGCTATTGTGAAGATCAAATGAGATGGAAAAAGACAGCATTGTTTATAAAAGTGAAAACCGTTAAGTCCACTAAAGGAATTCTAATAGTTGCCTAGAAGATCATCCAGAATCATTCTTTAAAACTGCCACCTCTTGCCCTAGCTGGTTTGGCTCAGTGGACAGAATGCTGGCCTGCGGACTGAAGGATCCTGGTTCGGTTCCAGTCAAGGGCACATGTCCAGGTTGTGGACTCCATCCCCAGCAGGGGGCGTGCAAGAGGCAGTCAATCAAGGATTCTCTCTCAACACTGATGTTTCTATCTGTCTCTCCTCCCTTCCTCTCTGAAATGAATAAAAATATATTTAATAAATAAAACAAATAAAATTGCAACTCTTTAAGCGATGGAGAGACACATCTCCATGATAAACTGAACATTTGAGTTCATAGTTGTTTGATCTTAGAACAGCTGTCTGTTTGGTGGCAGGGACATGGGCTTTGGAATCAGAGACCTGAGTTAAAATCCTGGTCCTGCTACTTTAGCTATGATCCCTTTGATTAGTAAGCTGGTCTCTCTGGGCCTCAATATCTTCCCTTGTACCAGACAAACACCAATGGCTCCCCTAAAGACTGTTATAAGAAAAAGTGATTTTGTATGTGAGGGTTTGGCTCAGCAGATAGAGCATTACCCTGTGGACTGAGGGGTCCTGCGTTCGATTCCGGTCAAGGGCATGGACCTTGGATGTGGACACATCCCCGGTGGGGAGGGGGTGCAGGAGGCAGCTGATCGATGTTTCTCTCTCATTGATGTTTCTATCTCTCTATCCCTCTCCCTTCCTCTCTGTAAAAAAAAAATAAATCAATAAAATATATTTTAAAAAAGAAAAAGAAAAAGTGATGCTGCATGTGCGGGTTTGGACCACTGCACACAGTAGGTACTTAAAAGTATGTCAACTATGATTCTTATCAAAATGAATGAAATGGAACTGTATTCACTCCTACGAACCCACACACCGGTGTAAGCAGGACCACAGGCCCTCCGGCTCAGGGTTCTGGTTTCGGTGAAGGGGAAAGATTTTGCTGTGGATGCTCTGATTCAGTAGCCCCAGGCCGCTGTGCTAAACACAGGAGCACACCCCTCCTGTGGCGGGTGCGAGAGATTTTCCTGGGGGAACTTCTGAGAAGGCAGTGTGACGGGAAGGAGGCCCGAGGGCCTAAGCCTTGGAGCCCTTGGGGAAGTGAGTTCACACCCCAGAGCAATCAGAGTCCCCAAGCTGAAGCTGTCTCTCATGAACTCATCAGGGGTCTCGCGGTTACCTTGTATGTCCTGTGCCAGGTTCAGAGGCGGATTTTCCAAAGAAGTGCCAAGTAAAGGCATGGCGCCTTCCTTCCAGAAACTCAATCTAGTTCAGTGGTTCTCAACCTGTGGGTCGAGACCCCTTTGGAGGTCGAACGACCCTTTCACAGGGGTCGCCTAAGACCATCGGAAAATGCAGATATTTACATCACGATGCATCACAGTAGCAAAATTTCATGGTTGGGGTCACCACCCCGTGAGGAGCTGTATGCAAGGGTCGCGGCCTTAGGAAGGTTGACAACCACTGATCTAGTTGGTCAAATAAGATTAACGCTCAGGAAACAACTAAGTGACTGCCTGCTGCCCTTGGCCCAGGTGAGGCCAGGCAGACCGTCGGGGCTCACTCTTAGGTAGGTGAGATGCAGAGCTCAGAAAGGCCTAGTTCCGCTGCTCTTGCAGTTCACGTCCATGCTGCCCCCGCCTAGGGACCTAACTCCGGCTCCCTGAGAAAGTCAGCAGAGTCCAGATGAGGTCACTCCCCCACCGGTCACCGGTTGCACAAAAGATTTCCACTCCAGGTCAATGCTCATCCCGATCAAGAGGTACCGAGAAAGATGACCATCATTCCAAATCAGGTTAAAACACACCAACGCACACATGCGCATACACACACACACACACACACACACACACACACTTCCAGCTGCTGCTTCTAACGTGACTCAGCATGCACTGGAACACAAGGGTTTCGGTCCCTCTCAGTAATTTCTATTTTTCCATCACATAAGCCAAGTGCATCTCCCTATTTCAATGGACCACATGTTCAGCCCTCAGAAGAAGCGACCCCCTATATTTTCACTATGTATTTCTCATTTTCCTATCATTTGTTGAAACTTCACTGCAACTTCAGACATCCGATTATTATTTTCCTATCTGTTTGCTCAAATTCAATTTTTTTATTGATTATTTACAGAGAGGAAGCGAGAAAGGTAGAGAATTAGAAACATCGATCAACTGCCTCCTGCATACCCCCCACTGGGGATGTGCCCGCAACCAAGGTACATGCCCTTGACCAGAATCGAACCTGGGACCCTTCAGTCCACATGCCGACGCGCTATCCACTGAGCGAAACCGGCTTCGGCTCAAATTCAATTTTCTTCAATAGTTGTTCTTGGCATCGAATGACTTGCCTTTTATCAAATACAAGAAAAAAAGGGGTAGGTGATGGGGACTGAAAGAACCAGAGCGTTTGGGGAAGTGTAACCATTTGCTAAGCCTGACGTTTTGAAGTGATTAGCCAAGGTTGGAGACATTTCTCAAAGTGACTGTAGCGTGGAACCAAATAAAAAACCACAGAGATATTTGTAGTTTGAATGTGCTTTAAGTAACTGCATTATTACCACAGCACCTCGAGCCTTCCCCTTTTGGAAGGCTGCACATTGTCACCACTTCCTAAATAGCTGGCCTTATTAAAACACGACAGCCTCGCATAAAAATATCTCCTGCTTCGAATAATTTAATAACTGCGCTTAAAGGGGAAGACCTGGCTTTGTCCTAGCCCATCCTGTTTGGGGGTTTACCACCCGAGAGAGAGAGAGAGATCAATTTAAAACATGTGGACGGCATATGGACTGTGTCCCTAAGACCGTGCTTGACAGAGAGGCAAATGGAGAAGAGCTTATGGAAGGAGATGGCAGAGATCACCAACACCCTCGAAATGATATAATGAGAGTTTCAGGGACTGGGTCATGTTCAAAGGCTCAGACCAAGGAGAAACCAGCGGGTGCCTGACTCTCCCTGAGTTTTTGTTCGCTGTGGTTCCTTTCAGTGATTTCCCTTGACCGAGCTCATGAAACCAAGCGGTCATAGTCTCAGTTGTGTTACTGTTCTCGTGTGAATATCCTCTTGGGATTGACTGGTTTCCCGCCAAAAGATTGCAAGTGGTCAGTTGTGTCCCTGTTGCTGTTATTTTTAATTTTTTTTTTAATTACTTATTAGTTTTTAGAAAGAAAGAGAAGGGAGCGAGACAGAGAGAGAAACATCAATTTGTTGTACCATTTATTGATGCATTCGTTGGTTGATTCTTTTTCTTTTTTTAATATATTTTATTGATTTTTTTACAGAGAGGAAGGAAGAGGGATAGAGAGTCAGAAACATCGATGAGAGAGAGACATCAATCAGCCGCCTCCTGCACGCCCCCTACTGGAGTTGTGCCCGCAACCAAGGTACATGCCCTTGACCAGAATCAAACTTGGGACTTTTCAGTCCGCAGGCCGACGCTCTATCCACTGAGCCAAACCTGTCTCAGCTGTTGGTTGATTCTTGCATGTGCCTGACTGGGGGTCAAGGCTGCAGTCTTGGGGTACAGAGATGATGTTCTGGCCGACTGAGCGTCCCTGCTATCTCTCGGCCAGCAGCAGCAACTGGTCTTATTTCCTTCCCTTCAAGGGTAGAGGCCTGTTGACAGGCAGCCTCGGGCCCAAGCTAATGATTCTATAATGAGGGTTGGGTTCCCTGGAGAAAGTGTCCCCTTAGAAGAGAAATGGGGGCGGAGGGGGTGAGTATGTTCCATATTCCCAGCGGAGTATTTGGCAGCAGGCTTTTTCCTTGCTAATTCCACCCCCTCCGCAGACAATTAGAAATGAGTCTCAGGTAAGTTCAAGGCTATTTTAAGCCCTCCTCCCAGGGGCAATGCTATCTAGCAAGAGACCCAAGCAAAACGCTCCTGACCGCGTCCTGGCCTTGGTCTTGGTTCCCTAACGCTCTGCTTAAAATTCTTATCGTCGCCCGATGACAGTCACCCTCTGGGACTCTGGAATGGTTGCGAGCCCGCCATTTCCTGCCATTCATCAAAACCCGGGCTCTGAATGGTCTTGACTCGCTTCAGAAATATCATCATACATCACAGTCACGGGAGTCCCCTGCGCTCCTCTTCCCCACCACGGCGGGGTCGCCTTTCAGAGCACGGGCTCGCGCTGGGAAAACGGAGGATGGGGTGACCTCTGATGAGACCTGGCTAATCCGAGAGAGATGGCGGGTCCTGATCGAAATTGCAGATCAACCGAATGAGCTGATCTCCCCGAAGAGCGAGGACAGGACACAACGAAACAAACGAAACAGGCAAAAAGAGAGGGAGGACTCCAACACCCTGTGGGTTAGGAGAACACACACACACACACACACACACACACGAATCCTTCGAGTCAAGGGGAACAGGATAAAGAGGAAGGCAAGCAGAGAGTCCTCAGAGCGGAGTGGCAAAAAGAAAAACACGACAACAAGCAAGCTGAAAAGACGGGACGGAGGACATGCAAATGTCGTGTTCTTGTTCCAACTTGTGGGCTACCTTCTCTCTGGTCTCAGTTTCCTCGGCTCCAGGGCCTTCCAGGACCCACATTCTGTGCTTCAGATGAAGAAACTGATCTTCCCAGAAGGCTCCCCATCATCTCTTTCCTCTCAGGCAAGGGAAGGAATTAAGACCAAAGCGGATCCTACACTGAACAGTCTCTCGGTGTCTCGGCCATTGCTTGCCTCCTGCCTGCCACCTCCCATCTCTTGTTGAGACCTCTTCACAACCTATTTGGGCTTTAAAATTTTTTTTTCAATATATTTTATTGATTTTGATTACAGAGAGGAAGAGAGAGAGAGTTAGAAACATCCATGAGATAAAAACATCAATCAGCTGCCTCCTACACACCCCCTACTGGGGATGTGCCTGCAACCAAGGTACATGCCCTTGACTGGAATCGAACCTGGGACCCTTGAGTCCACAAGCTGACGCTCTATCCACTAAGCCAAACCAGTGAAGGCCTACTTGGGCTTCTTTGAAAAAAACAGAACAAATTTCAAATCCATGTCCCTCCAGAAAGGCCCAGAGCCTCCTCCCTCTGGTTCCAAGCTGAGAATAGTCTGTAGCCACTTTGACTCTTTCCTCCTTTCATTCCAGATTTCTTAGACACCGGCTGTGTGTCTCATTCCCTCCCGGTCAGAGGTCAAGTTCGAGATCTGTTGGACAAGCGGTCCAGACCTCACAGGTAAGGGTCAGCCTGTTGGGGGCGTCTTCTGGTCCAAATCAGAGTCCATCGCCTCTGCTGAACCCCCTGTTCCCCCTACTGTGTGCAGAACCTCGCCGGACACACTGGAAGGCTTGGAGCTTGCTGCCATGAGGACGTGGCCAGCCGGTTGGAGGGAACAAAGCAGAGGGAGTGATGCCCCCTGTCCCAAGAGAAACTCATACCCAAGATGCCAACCAAAAGCACAGAAAGCCACTGGGAGACGTGTGCCCTGTATTTCTGCTTCACTTCCCTCCCCAAGTCATTCACTCACTGAATTGGAAGGGGCCTCTGACTATCTAGTTATTGCTTTTTCTTTTCTTTTTTAAATATATTTTATTGTTTTTTTACAGAGAGGAAGGGAGAGGAATAGAGAATTAGAAACATCAATGAGAGAGAGACATTGACCAGCTTGCCTCCTGCATGCCCCCTACTGGGGATGTGCCCGCAACCATGATACATGCCCTTGACCGGAATCGAACCTGGGACCTTTCAGTCTGCAAGCCGATGCTCTATCCACTGAGCCAAACCAGTTTCGGCTAGTTATTGCTTTCAATTTAACTAGGAATTCTTCATTACAGGATTTTTGTATGTTTTTATGCAAATGCATCACATTTTCAAATATGCCTGAATTTAATGCTTCTTATTCACACCTCAGAGTCAAGTTGGGCCATTATTTAATGTCCTAAATGCTCATTCAATTAACCATAATGCAATTAACCATATGTAATTAACCATAATTACTCAAACCAATGTTTCAAGCTCAGAATGGGAGGATATCTAGAAACACAAAACATGTGCCAATTATTGCTTTCTAATAGAAACTCTACTGAATATTAGACAACAAAGAGAAATGATACTGCCTTGAAGGACAATTTGTGAGGTACATGAAAATTAGATCTCTCAGGTTGCTTCTGCTTTATTTTCGAACTGCCTGCGATTTTTAAAACATGCCTTATTTCCCCTTTCTTTAGCTATCCCTTACGCCTCGCTGGTACAAATTGGTATGCCTTCGGATGAATAATTTCAGAGCGGCGCTCAAAATTCCAGTGTCACGGCAGAGAGCTTTTAACGTTTTAATTTATTTTTATGGAAAATCGCTTTTCTTGGCTTGACCTTTCCAAGTTCACATGTAATGCTACCCAAAACATGAGTCATATATCTAATGGGCTCGGCCGGGCCCCCCAGGTTCCCCTTCGCTGGGTGTGGAAAATCCCTGGCCTACACAAGACCTTTACTGTTGTAATTTACTGGCTGATAAATTAGAAAGCCAAAGCTCTGACTTGCCTAGTCCCCAACTCGGAAAGGGGAAGTGAGCTGCACTTGATTAAACCGGTTCTAAAAAAAATTTAAAAAAAAAGGAAAGTGATCTAAACTGCGCTGCAGTGGGGCCCTAAACCAGCTGGGGGACCCATCCGCCACAGGCCTGCTGCAGGAACTCACGTCACACCCCTCAGCGACACTCCGCCTGGGACTGGGCTGCGCCCTCATTTAATAAGAACTTTAATTGAAGGCCACAGCGTGACAGGCTACTAGTCCCTGGGGAGACAGGGATGAAGCTCACAGTCGAGGTCGCCCTCCTCCCCTGGATCTCAGGGACACACACCTGAATGTATCCCTTCAGAAATCAGTTCTTTATTTTATTGTTTATTTTTTTTAAATTAATTTTTATTGATTTCAGAGAGGAAGAGAGTGATAGAAACATCCATGATGAGAATCTTTGATTGGCTGCCTCCTGCACTCCCTCCATTAGGGACAGAGCCAGCAACCTGGGCATGTGCCCTGATCGGGAATCGAACCATGACCTCCTGGTTCCTAGGTTGATGCTCAACCAACTAGTCATACCGCCTGGGCCAGAAATCAGTTTTGTGTTTTTTTAATATATTTCTTTATTAATTTCAGAGAGGAAGGGAAAAGGAGAGGAAGATAGAAACATCAATAATGAGAGAAAATCACTGATTGGCTGCCTCCTGTACACCCCCCACTGGGGATCAAGCCTGCAACCCAGGTTTCGTGCCCTTGGCCAGAATCGAAACTGAGACCCTTCTGTCCACAGGCTGATGCTCTATCCACTGAGCCAAGCGGCTAGGGCCAGAAATCAGTTCTAAGCCAAGCTGGGGCTCATGGCCTCTTGGTTGACCAGAAAGAAAGAAAAAGGATTCTGTAAATTGACTTGAGTTCGGTTCAGAAAAAACAAAACTTCTTCACTAACTAAGCTTTACCACTATCCTATTTCCATGATGCCCCCCAGGTATTAAAACCTAAAAACAAAATCCAAAAAGTGTGTCTTTTCTACTTGTAGAAAACACATTTCCCTTTCACTCGTGATTGGGTGAGACCGTTTTCATTCCCTCCTCAGTCTTCGCTGAGCCCGCAGAGGTGCGGCTGGCCGCTGGCCGGGCAGCTCCTATTGTTTCCTTCATTGGCTCCTGAGCGAACAAAGGGCTCCTGGCACACACTCCCCACCCCAGTCACGCGGGGACCTGCAGCCAGAAGCGAGCCGGCCTCAAGGTCAACCAAACGCCCAACAGACATTGTGGTGTGCAGCTTAGAAACCTGGCTTTGTATCTCCAAAACAGTTACCTTTTGGCCCATTTTTTTTTCTGTTATTTCCTTCCTTCCTCCATCCCTCTTTATTTATACTGATTATAAATAACTCTTATTGAGTGCTTCTGACTCTATTAATGCTCACAATAATCCTTTGAGATAGGGACCTGAATGGTCTTCTTCCTTCTCTTCCTTTCTTTCTTTCTTTCTCTTTCTTTCTTTCTTTCTCGTTCTTTCTTTCTTTCTCTTTCTTCCTTTCTTTCTTTTCTTTCCTTCTTTCTTTCTTTTTCTTTCCTTCCTCCTTCCTTTTCTTTCCCTTCCTTCCTTTCTTCCTTCCTTCCTTCCTTCCTTCCTTTCTTTCTTTCTTTCTTTTTTCCCTTCCTTCCTTTCTTTTTTCTTTCTTCCTTTCTTTATTGTCTTTAAACTTTTCTTTCTTTTGCACAAAGTAAACACAGTCACGCTGCTCTGTTTGGATTCCGCCCCACGTGAAGAGGAAGAAAAAATCCTGTAAGTGTCCACGGATTGGGCTCCAACGGATTTCACCAAATAATTCAAGGATCTGCAGCGACAGAGCTCATCTTCCAAGGCCTCACCATGAAGTCTGCTTCTCAGCAGCACAGCGACAGGTAAGTCAGAGCCAGGCAGGCAGGAGCACTTGGGCTTTCTGTGTTTTCAATTACTTAGGCCAAAATGAATCACTTACTTTCTTCTTTTTTTTTTTTCATTTGGAAAGAGTTTTACTTCCCATTTCCTCACTGGACACATAATTTTGATTTATAAACCCAACAGTCCTGAGCAAAAGGAAGTTTTAGACAAAGCTGATGCCCCTCCGTGGGTTGGTTTTTTTTTTTCTTTTTCCCCGTTCCCAGCCATATTTTCAGAAAGCGCTTTTGACCGGCCTTCCTGGAGAGGCAAATACAACTTGTGCTGAGCTAACCTCCTGCGTCTCACTCCCCAAGGCCTCTGGATTCTCCTTATGCAAAGGCCTCGCCTTATAAATTCCACGGAGCTTGCTTCAACGGCAATGCGCCTTCAACTGGGATAAATCTGTCTTCCAATATTATGTCTTGTAAATCTCGCTTTGCAGGGGTATTTACAACCCAGCTACTGCATGCTTACTTTATTGACGAGGAACGAATAAATCAGTTTTCCGTTGCTCTCCGCTGGCCATTGCTGATATTTTTATTTGGGGGTTGTTCAGAAGTCTCCGATCAAAGTACATAATCATAAAAACAGCCCGTGACCAGGTAATTATTTCAGAAGCAGACAGTGGAACTTAACATCTCTTTCTGCTCTCTTCTTCAAACGGATCTCTCTTTGTTGAAATGGAGGGATACAGACTGGAAGGGTAATTGGCCATAACAGCCTAAAGACAGAAAATCTATCCCTCCATACCCAGATGTTGCAATGGATACCGATTACAAATGACACTTATTGCTTTTGATATTATGCTTATAATAATCTTTTGAGGTAGGGACCTGGGTTGTCTTCATTTTACGGATGAGGAAACCGAGGCACAGGAAGGCTAAACACCCTGCCAAGAGGTCATGTGGTCAGTAAGTAGAAGGACCTCAACCTTAGGTTCCAGCACCCATGCTCTTAACGACTGTACCTGGTTGTGTCTGTAGCTTGAAGTGCTCAACTGTGCAACACCACATTCTATGTCTTGGAACATTATCCTCGACGATCACATAATGATCCATTTTTAGGCCATTTTCTCTTCTTCACCTTATAACCTAGGCGGCAGTGTGATCTCCATTTCACAGATGAGCAAACTCAGACTAAGAGAAGTAGAATTGCTTGCTCAGAGACTAAATGATAAAGCTGGTTTCCAACCACAGTCTTCTGTTTTCCTTGGGCCTCGGTTTCCTCATCTGTGTACAAAGCAGCCAAGGAATCCTCCCGTTCCCAGAGGCCTTGCGTCTCTGTCCTGAGTTATGTTTTCACTTATACGTGAACCCCTTCACCGGACGTAACTCCATGAGAACAGGAAGGGACCTAAGTCGTTGCGCCCTTGACCCCGCGCGAATGCACCGTGGGTGCTTAGTAAGTGGTTATTAGAGATGTCAATGTGCCGGGCACAGGGCTAAGTGCTGGGCATGCAAAGTGAAACGAGGCGTGGCCCTCAATCACAGGGGAGGCCCCCTGCAGACACACGGGCCTGCAAGCCCCGGTCATTACCTGGACAATGGCTCCCACTGTGCTGAAGTCCGCCCCGAGCTAATGGACTGTGACCTGAGTGATGGGTCCCGCACTGAACAGTGTCAGGGTCGATTATTCTAGAGGCCAAGGCAAAGAGGACCCTTTGCCACGGGGAGCTCACATCATTAAAACAACATTTAAGGAATTTTATTACAATTCAAGTGACGGGTTTCTGGTGCTGTGCATCGATCAAAGTGAAACGCTCCAAGCATACCTCCCCAAACTCTCACCAGGACCCGGAGCGCACCAGGGAAGAGAGCTGTGATTGACAGGAGGCCACGCCTGATCTGTTTAGCTCCGTCCCAAGACAAACTTGACCGGCGCTTAATCCCCCGGTGGATAAACCTGCGGCAAGGTGTTGGTTTTTCTTTCCCTCCCATCTCCATGAAATCGTTGAGTGATTTTTTATGGTATTGACATACGGGTGTGCGGCTCAGCTTACATAGGGTTGCCAGATTAAATACAGGAAGTCCGCCTAAATTAAAATTTCAGATGAGCCCCAAATAACTTTTCATGTAAGTATGGGCCATGCAGTAGTTGGGATATACTTTAGGAAAGTATTGGTTATTTACCTGAAATTCCAATTGAGGTGGGCACCCTGTATTTTTATTTGCAACATGTGATTATTTGCAAAAATCAAGCAAATAACAATTCTCCTTTATATTGCCCATGTGAGATCGGGTGAGATACAGAAACCAAAGGAAAAATGGGAGACTAGGCTTGGGGTTGGGTCTGTCGTTTGGAGAACACAGACATATCAACCCAGATGCTGTCCCTGCCATTCTTGGGAGCACCACAGCAGAGGATCATTTGGAGTATTTAAGGGTAATTGTTAAGAGGTAGGCTCTGCACCCAGACTGCTGGGAATAAAATCCAGCCTGCACCAGTGATGAGCTGTTTGATTTTTCACAAAATGGACATAAAAATAGTAGCTATCTTATAGGATTGTGTGATGATTAAATGACTTACTATAGGGACATTAGTGGTTAATCTATGTATATAAAAGCCTAAGCAACCGTTATGACCAGTCAACCGAACAACCAGTCTACTGGTCACTATGATGTGCACTGACCATCAGGGGGCAGATGTTTAACTCAGGGCCCAGCTGGCCAACCTCCCATGGTCCTCCCTTAGCCAGCCAGCCCCAAATCGGCCCCAATTGCTGGCCAGGCTGAGGGGCAAATTCGTGCACTGGGCCTCTAGTTCTTTACTAAATGTCTATCATCACAGCCACCATCACCATCGTCATTCTTCAACAGACAAGCGAGTCTTCAACTAGCTTCAGTTTTTCCTGTGGATGTCTCTGTTTTCTTATCTAAAACATCAAATTGGTTCAAAATAGCTGGTTCTCTATTGGCAGAGTTCGCTCTAGAAGTCTTTGCAGAAGGAGATGGTGAGGGTTAGACATGGCACTCAAATGACCAGCTGAAAAACGAAAGCCCAGCTGGGAGACTCAGTGGAGACAGCTGTGCAGACCACTTCGATCTTCCCGAAGGTGCACTGGTGAAGAGTTAGTAGTTCATGAAGTGGGGTTCAGAGGCACCCCACAGGTGACTCAAGCATCCATCCATCCATGAGTAAAGACAGCTAACCCACTGCTGGCTTGTTTGCTTGCGCCTTTAAACCCACACCTTCTGCTCAAATAAGTGGAGTCCAGCAGTAATTCTCACTGGAAGGCTGCGAACATGTGGGGAGGAATGTCCCTTTCAGGGGCTCCGGTAGCCCCGGTAGCGTGTTGTTAATTTTACGCGCGCGGAGGACTGCTGAAAAGCAAGGAGCACTTGCGGGGAGCCGGAGAAAGGTCTCTGGAGGTCGCTCCACTGGGTGATTGAGTGTCCCTGCCCGACGCTTTTCAACAGTCACAACCAGTTTGATATGCGAGCTGCACGCTGCGCACTACTGTGACCTTCTGACTCCACTGGGCAACCCCAGCCTTCCCAGAATTCTTCACTGCGCCTCGTGAACACTTGTAGGACGCCAGAAGTTTTAGCTAAAAATACCGTATTTACACACAATGGGATTTCTCTAAGCTCTCTTCTGTGATTTATTTTGTAGTCTCAACATCATAAAGATTTTTTTTAAATATTTTTTTAATGATTTTAGAGAGAAAGAGAGAGAGGAGAGAGAGAGAGAATCAGCAATGATGAGAGAGAATCATTGATTGGCTGCCTCCTGCATGCCCTCTACTGGGATCCAGCCTTTAACCCGGGCATGTGCCTTGAGAGGGAACCCAAACGTGACCTGCTGGTTCATGGGCCAGCACTCAATGACTAAGCCACACTGTAAGGCCAAAAGAACTTTTTAAAATAAAATTAACCCCGACAGTATTCTGCTCTACTCAGGTTATATACAAATCTGACACCTTGTGAGGAATATTTTGATTTCTTTTCAAAAACATCTTAACATCGCTTTCTAATCATTCATTCAGAACAGCCTCACAATCTACGTGGACTTGACTAGCACTTCTTTCTCCACGGTGTGAAGGATCTTACGAATTCAAAGGTCGGTGAAAATAAAATGTTAATGAATGCACAGGTACCATAACAAGAAAGATCTTTAAACGCCTTTGCAGGTAAGGATCACCGAGGAAGCGCTAGATGTTGCAGCCTTCATTGTGATAGAAACTGGAAAATGAGAAGTGGGTTAGAATTTCCCCATACTGCTTTGTTGTATACTAAATATGCTTTGCATAACTTCAAGCACACCTTCTAACATTTTCTTCTAAGATTTTTTTTTTTTAATCCTCACCCGAGGATATTTTTCCATTGATTTTTAAATATATTTTATTGGTTTTTTAACAGAGAGAAAGGGAGAGGGATAGAGAGTTAGAAACATCGATGAGAGACATTGATCAGCCGCCTCTTGCACGCCCCCTACTGGGGATGTGCCCGCAACCAAGATACATGCCCTTGACCAGAATCAAACCTGGGACCTTTCAGTCCACAGGCCGACACTCTATCCACTGAGCCAAACCAGTTTCGGCAATGATGAAAGAGAATCATTGATTGGCTGCCTCCTGCACAGCCCCGTGCTGGGGATGTACCTGCAACCCAGGCATGTGGCCTTGACTGGAATCGAACCTGGGACCCTTCAGTCCGCAGGCCGACGCTCTATCCATGAGCCAAACTGGATAGGGCTCCACTGATTTTTAGAGAGACTGGAAGAGAGAGGGGAAGACAGAGAGAAACACTGATGTGAGAGAAACACATGGATTGATTGCCTTCTGCGCAGGCCCTGACCAGGGCTTGGGCCAGAGGAGCCTGCAATTGAAGTACAAACCCTTGACTGGAATCAAATCGGGGACCTTTCGATCCACAGGCCGATGCTCTATCCACTGAGCCCAACTGGCTAGGACGAAGCTTGTACTTTTCTAATGCTCCTTAATGCCGCCATAGACTTTAATCGTGTCAGTGCCGGGAAAGATAAAAGAAACATCCATCAGCTGCCTCCTGCACACTCCCTACTGGGGATGTGCCCACAACCAAGGTACATGCCCTTGACCGGAATCGAACCTGGGACCCCTTAGTCCGCAGGCCAACGTTCTATCCACTGAGCCACACCGGATTCAGCCACCCCTCCTGTTTAGAAAACTGTAGAACTGCCCCACTGACCATTCATGCGTTGCACCTCTGTGAGGCTTTGGGCTGGTGGTTCAGGAAATTCTCGACTACAGCCGATGCTCCATGATGTCCCCAAGCCTTGCCATTTCGAGCAGGGATCCAGGCTCGCTGCTGTGGTTACTGTCCATGGCGTGCTGGCCAGCTGACTCTCAAAAGGAGCAAACAAGCCCGGTGTGCGGCCTTCGCTGATTTCCATGGTGTAAAGAGGCCCGGCAAAGCCAATGTCAAGTTCCAAATGGCTTAACTACCGGCTCATAACATTCCTGAATATTTAATCATCTGCTCTCTCACATCCATAAAACCGGCGCGGGCACCCCAGCTGGAGCTCTCATCAATAGCGTGTCTGTAACACTATGAATTACTCCCTTACACCGAACATTCGCTGGCTCGGGGTCCTTCATCTTGGCACCGGCGGATTTATTTTTAATTTTCGTTCACATGAAAGGGTACCTGCTCCGTATGAGGTGCTAGGTTGGTTCTGGGGGGGAAATGCAAAAACCTGAGCGTGGTTCCTGATTTCCAGATCCCACAGGCCCCGAGAGGACAGGCAATATTTCAGAAATGCAAATGGGACCGTAAAAAGCCCTGTCCTGAAAGCACAGAGTTAAACAGAAGAACGGGAGAGAAAGAAAAACCATGTGAAGAGAGCAGAGGGGAATACATCTATTTCTAAACACTTTTAGATCCAGTGCAAGCTGATCAGTGAACTTAAAAAAAAAAAAAAATAGAACCGAGACCGGTTTGGCTCACCGGATAGAGCGTCGGCCTGTGGACTGAAAGGTCCCAGGTTCGATTCCGGTCGGGGGCATGTACCTTGGTTGCCAGCACATCTCCACTGTGGGGCATGCAGGAGGCGGCTGATTGATGTCTCTCTCTCATCGATGTTTCTGACTTTCTGTCTCTCTCCTTTCCTCTCTGTAAAAAATCAATAAAATATATTTTTTAAAAAATAGAAGTAGAACATTGGTGCATATGCTTTTAGTTAAAATTAAGGAGAAAGGAGGGGTTACAGCCAGACATGAAACTTTGACCAAGTCTTCCAAAAGATGAGCCGGGGATTCTGCCCCCAAATGATGGATAATTATAGCGAGTAAAACATCCCTTTTTCTATGTCTAATATCAAAGCCATAGTTCTTTCTCTGTTCCTACCGTTGAACTTGAACTTGATCATGCGACTAGATCAGCACGGTATTAAGTTTCACAGTCTCCAAATGTTGCAAGATATCCTCCACCCAACCTCCCCCAATAGCATTGCATCAGAAAGCAGCGCTGCAGAGTCCTAACTATTACACACTTCACGCGAGGCGGCCCCTTTAAGGTGTCCCATGCAGGTTACCACATCTGAACGCGCGTTTCTCCTCTTTCTGGGCACTTCTCTCCCTTAAGCTCCACTTCCTAAGAAATCCTCCTGGTGATGTCAACCCCAGAAAAAGGAGAAGTGCCGCCTGCAATGGCTGTGAGAGGAGATGCCCTGGAGGAATGAGAAGGGCACTGGGCTCATGGGATGCTGGTGGCGGAGAGCCAATGAGGGCAAAGACTTCCTGGGAAGAAGCCAGAGCACATTCTGGAAAGAAAGAAAATGAGGCATCATGGAATGATGACAACGGTTAAGCCAGAGGTGAAGGAAAATTCTGGTGCAGAGTCAGAGGGACAATAAGAGGTGATGGAGTAAAGGCAGGAAAGAGGATGGGAGAGGAGGGGATGGAAAGGAGAGGAGATAGGAAGAGGAGGGGAGGGGAAGGGAAGGGGAGGGGAGGGAAGAAGAAAAATGATATCTAATACACGAAGAGTCTTCATAGTACAAAGCTGGGAAATCCAGGATGGACGCAACAGATAAGACATTTGTCAAAGTCTCTACCCAAACAACACACCTGGTAAGAAGATAAATAAAAACAAGGCAAGTAAAGACTTAAATGGGGGTCAAGGGGAGAATATAGAAAAAGGCAGGTGGGTGACTCCTGAAATAATCCATGAAAATGTCAAATAAACATAAGTAAGTTTGAAGACAAAGCGACGCTGGAGAACCCACAGCGATAGCACCAATAGGACAAAGCAGATGGACACCCTCACAGTGATGCCACAGGAGCATCGGAGAGGACCTGTCTCCTCAGCGTGGCACACTCCGAGGGTGGCCGTGAGACCAAATGGCCAGTTCGCCACCCCTTCCACTGTCCTCACTTGGTGAGAAAAGCTAGACTCCAGGAGAAAAAGGCAACGCTCTTAACTGCTGCCTTTTGTTTTTTTTTAATATATTTTGTTGATTTTCCACAGAGAGGAAGGGAGAGGGATAGAGAGTTAGAAACATCGATGAGAGAGAAACATCGAATAGCTACCTCCTGCACGCCCCCTACTGGGGATATGCCCACAACCAAGGTACATACCCTTGACCAGAATCGAACCTGGGACCTTTCAGTCCGCAGGCTGACACTCTATTCACTGAGCCTAACCGGTTTCAGCTTTATTTTATTTTAAAGAACCAGGTATAATTGGGTAATGGAATTTCCCAAAAGTGTAATAGAGCTGCAGAGCAGACTAAAAATAGTAAATATCCATTAAACTCAATAAGCTTTTGAACCTTGACTCAATTCTCTAGGAGGGAATGCCCGCAATATGCACCGAAACCAGAGAGTGTGACCATGATGAAGACTGAATATCAGATCTTGACAATGAACCCTAAAAAGCTTTCACTTGGGACAGTCCCACCGGAAGAGCTTTCCTTATGAGAAAATGCTTATGGAGAGCACACCAACCAACCAACAGCCTTTGCCAGCCAACACCGAGGCGACCTGGCCTCAGACTTTCAAAACAGCGAGCTGAACCTGACTCTGACTTGGAACGTTCTGGTTCAAGTCGTCCCCCGCCCTCCGGGTGAGTGTCTGAGTTAGAGATTATGTGTGTGGAGAGGCTACTAAGATTTGACTAAGCAGTTCAAGTCTGATCCAAACGCCCCTGAACATTTAATTTCAGCTTCCAGGGAGGGAAAAGGCATTTCGCATGCAGAAATGATGGGCTTCGGAGGCTGAATCTGGCAGCCTGCACGGCCACCTCTGAATAGACCTTCCAGATGAGGGTGTATGGCCACAGAGTTCACGGAGGTGTTAAGTACAAAAGCATTCCTGGAAAAAAAAAAGATTTTTGGAATGCAGGTTTTAAAATTATACTTCTGTGAAATTCGAGGGACACCTGAAAAAAGACACCAGAGCTGCCTGCTGTGACAGATACCGCAACTTTGTCCTTGAAAGGACCCCATTCTGGCAGGGATGCCCGTGAGGAACCCTATCTCTATCTCAGTCTCATGCACCTGTGGCCTCCTGTGACCTCCAAGAGAATAAAGGAAACTCAAAGAAGGGACAAATGACCATCTTTCCCGACTCTCTGGCCATGCCCTTCCCAGCATCAGTCAAAAAAAAGTTTATATGGCCGAGACTGGTTTGGCTCAATGGATAGAGCGTCGGCCTGTGGACTGAAAGGTCCCAAGTTTGATTCTGGTCAAGGGCATGTACCTTGGTTGTGGGCACATCCCCAGTGTGGGGGGCATGCAGGAGGCAGCTGATTGATGTCTCTCTCTCCAATGTTTTTGACTTTCTGTCCCTCTTCCTTCCTCTCTGTAAAAAATCAATAAAATATATATTTTTTTAAAAGTTTATATGGTTGGAGAACAACCAGAGGCCAAGGATACGTCCATGAGAGTCTCAAAACCCAGACACTTTCCAAAGATGATTTGCTCACCATAATCGATTTGGTCATCTTGAAAGAAATTTTCCGGACTGTATCTTCTTAGGCTAATCTTAATACCTTTATGTTCTTCATACAGACTGACCATAAAGACTCTCCGCTTCATTCTATCCATTTCCTGAGTAAAACATAAAATGGGGCCTTCATTCAAGTCACTGCGGTTAAGGCCAAATCCTTGGTTGATGGTAGACCAGATGTCAAATCCTAGTTCTGCCACGTGTGAGCTCTGACGCTTTGGGCAAGTGACATCAACTTTATAAGCCTGGGTTGCTTCATTTGTAAAATGGGGGGAAGAGGGGTTAATAAGTTTACTTCACAGGATTGTTGTGAATATCAAATTAGCTGACACATAGAAAGTACCCAGCACAGTGTGTGCCATAGACTATAACAACCAACCAGTGTTCCGTGTTAACTGATTTCACTGAACGGTGCTAAGAGTTCCCCACAAATAGTACCCAGACCCTTTCAATTACTTCAACCGCTTGATCACGTGGTGGGAATTTGTACTTCAGGTTGCGATTTCATCCTACAAACATACATGATAATCACATTGCCTGCTGCTGAGAGTGTTCCTCAATCACGTGGGAGAAACAGATACACATGTTATCTGACACTATTCCAGTCATCCTGTGTCCCTGTCAGGAGCTCTTACTGGCCCCGGTCCTGACCGGATTTTGACAGGTTCTAGGATGTCAGACATGTTTATTAGCGTTCGTTTTCACCCTTAGCCTGTTAAGAATTTGCTAATTAAAGGGACGAGTCCTATTTCCCATCAGTCCCTGGCATCGAGTTGCCCGCGTCGTTTCTGATACGGCAACCGCCTGCCTCTCAGATCTCTTCCAAACTGTCATTACCTCGGGCTCGGCCTCCTCGGCATTGGCCAAGCTCCCTGAATGCAAAATGGCCCTCTCAGTTCGAACCCCATTAACTGAATTCCTTCCCAGGCACACTCCCTCGCAATTAGCTTAGGAATTCGGGGCAGAGGAAACAGTCTCTCAACTTCGGGGTCAGGTTGCAATCCGGGCTCTTCCAGAAACTGGATGCTTGACTAGAGTAAAACAACCTCATCGTCCTCAGTTTTTTCGCCTACAAAATGGGGGTAAAGCTGAGACCGGTTTGGCTCAGTGGATAGAGCGTCGGCCTGCGGACTGAAAGGTGCCAGGTTCGATTCTGGTTGGGGGCATGTACCTTGCTTGCGGGCACGTCTCCACTGTGGGGCGTGCAGGAGGTGGCTGATCGATGTCTCTCTCTCATTGATGTTTCTGACTTTGTATCTCTCTCCCTTCCTCTCTGTGAAAAATCAATAAAATATATATATTTTAAAATGGGGGTAAAGTTGGTAAAGGTTGGCATGAACCATTATGAGTGTTTCCAGCTCTGAGATTCTATGATTTATAGTTTAATGTTCTTTAGACTCAAGTTCACACATTTTTCTCTACATCTAGGTTAAGGTCACTTTCTACAGAATCCTCTAAAGATGTCTCTCCTCCCCAATACAATTGATTGAGTCCCCCACATAGAAAAATGGTGTGGATGGACATCCCTGTACACAATTATTTTCAGCAGCATAAAAATGGTATACTTAAAAAAATTAATCAAAAAGTCACCCATCCCCGAATTATGTAATAAATTCAAGATTAGAGTTTTTGTAATCATAATCCAGCCATCTACTGCCTCTAATTCACACGCAGAATCCACCACTGAAAAAGGGCTGATAATGGCTAAGTTCCCAGCATTCCCCACGCCACCACCTTCTCTGGCTGGTTGGGAACTCTTAGGAAACACATTTCTTAATGTCTTCATTTAGCCTTGACCAATGAATCAGAAATCTGAGTAGTCCGCTCGCTTGGCAAGGCTCTTGGAAATGCGTCGAATTCTTTGGAAACTTGCTAAGGAAGGTTTGGGTCCGGTGTAAATCTGGAGCAAAGGATGACAGTGGTTCGTTCCTCTTTTAGCAAAGGCAGGGAGATACGAGCAGGGCTGGGTTCAGCAATGATGACTAAGCCAAACGAAGTTCAGTATGCCAGGCTGTTAGCACAAAGCGACTATTATTGCAAGTCATAACAGTTTTTCAGTGGCCTAAGGCTTGGAAGCTTCTGGAAGCTTGGGGTGCGGGGGTGGTAATTTCCTAAACTCACACACACGATTAGATTGGTGAGAACACGGATCCAGACTTTCCATCAGAGGGAAAAGGGAAAATCACTCACTCAGTTTCTCTTTGGAGTCTTTCTCCCTAAATGTCCTTCAGACCAGCTCCGTGAATTCCAACACTAATGACATTTTCACATCCATGTTCCAGTGTCACGATTCTTTCTTATGCTCTCTGGCTACACACTCACAAAATTTCATAATTCTCCTGCGACTTTAGTAGAAAAAAATATGTCTATAATATTTGGACTCCCATTTCTAATTACTGTAATTCATAAACTCCAGAAGTTCCTTAACTTTGCTGAAACGGATCTTTCCTAAAAATGGCTGTACATGGCTGTTTCACATTACATGCACATTTTTTTAGTGGAGGCCAGAAGTCGGCAAAGATTTTTATAAAAGTCCCAATAGTAAATATTCTTAGCTAATAAACCATGAGGTCTCTGTCATATCCATTAGACTCTTCCAAGGTAGCTCAGAAGCAGCTTTAGACATCACTAACTGGGTATGGCTGTGCTCCGATAAAACTTTATTTAAAGAACAGTCGGCCCGCGGGCTATCATTTGGGGAGGAGCAACTAGGGCACTCTTTCCAAAAAACAACCAGATCAAGTGATTTGGGATCTAATCTAAAAATGGGTTGGGTTTTTATTTATTTTATTTTTATTCTGATACGGACAAGAAAGTGGAGATGTGGCTGGACTTAGATTTTCTCATAAGGATTGGAAATTTAAACACGGTTTTGTTAAGATACAATAATCACTAACACTGATTTAATTTAAGGCTTTACAATATATTTTTTTAAATGTATTTTTATTGATTTCAGAGGAAGGGAGAGGGAAAGATAGATACATCAATGATAAGAAAGAGTCTTTGCTCTCTATCTCTCTCCTTTCCTCTCTGTAAAAAATAAAAACACACAAATAAATAAATAGAATAAATAGATTAAAAAATAAATAAAAATAAAAATTTTTTTTAAAAAAGTGTCTTTGACTGGCTGCCTCCTGCACGCCCCCTACTGGGGATTGAGCCTACAACCTGACATGTGCCCTGACTGGGAATGGAACTGTGACCTCCTGGTTCATAGGTCGACGCTCACCACTGAGCCATGCCAGCTTTAGAATTTATGGAAGTTCTTTGACATACTTTTGCATGGATTCATCAAAAGAACCCCATGATATAACTTTTTGTTCCTCCTTATTTTGTAGAGGAGGAAACTGAGAGTTTCGTGATTGGCTTTGAAAGTGAGCCCAGGTCTGACACCAAAATTTCCCCATTCCCCAACTAACTCACAGCAAAAATAGCCGTCCTGCTTTGAAACAGGAGCTTGATGACATGATGAGGAACTTTTAGTCCACCCAGTCATGGTGCCTTTCAGGTGACATTTTTTCATTGAAGGCCCAAATCTACAAGCAAAACTGCCAGTCAACGCAAAGCTACAGGTCAGCATATGCTCCTACACATAACAATATCCAGTACACCACACCCCGATTCACATCATACAATGCAGTCACAAATTGGGAAAAAGGCAGATCATAATAATCTGTCTCAGCAAACCTTCCCTGGTTCCTACCAGGGACCAATTCCTTTTGCTCAATGCCAACTTACTGTGTCCTAACGGTCCATTTTAGAATTGTTTCATCGTGAACAACATTCTACATCAGTGGTTCTCAACCTTCCTAATGCTGCGACCCTTTAAGACAGCTCCTCATGTGGTGGTGACCCCAACCATAAAATTATTTCCGTTGCTACTTCATCACTGTCATTTTGCTACTGTCATGAACTGTAATGTAAATATCTGATAGGCAGGATATATTTTTATTGTTACAAATTGAACATAATTAAAGCATAGGGATTAATCACAAAAACAATATGTAATTATATATTGTGAAATATTTATTTCTCATTACAAATAAATGGAATTTTGTCTTGAATCGTGGTGTAGCATGGGCAACAGTCTTCATATAACAACAGTAAACTACATTGCTACACTTTGCCACACCGAAAAGCGGTGTGTTGGTTCCTAAGACCATGGGAAATAGGTGTTTTCCGCTGGTCTTAGGCGACCCCTGTGAAAGGGTCGTTCGACCCCCAAAGGGGTCGAGACCCACAGGTTGAGAACCACTGTTCTAGATGCTTTCGTTCACCCTTTCTGTATTACTGCTCCACGTGTCAGAACCTCGGGCCCTTCTCCAAGCCTTCACGGCCAGAGGATGATTATTGAACCGGTTCTGTTATCACATCTCCCCGTTTCTGCAGCCCTGGAGCTTGACTGGAATCTCGGCCTGAGGCAGGAATGCTTCGGGGCTGCTAAGTGACCTTCTCGATGCTCCTCCCCAAATGTTAGTGTCAGTGCAAGCTGAAGCGAGCGAATGCCAAATTTTATCATTTTTCTGAGGCTGTTCTCCTCGCAGAAAAAATAAATAAAACAGAAACAAAAATTCCAACGGTTTCGCCTTCTTTTCTTTGATTAATGTCAGGCCGTTTTCCCGAGGCAGGCACGCCGTTCTTTTATTCTTACTACGAAGAGGATCGTTTTTAAATTGATGGCTGTCGATTTTTTTAAAAATGTTAATACATTCTCCAGTCTTGCCTCTCAGGGCTCATTTTTATTGGCTATTCAACTTTTATCTCTCCAGCCAAGTATGTGTGCTTCTGTCCCTGTCTTTTCAAACTGTGCTTAACCAATTTAAGGATAAGGGGTTTTTATTTTATTATTTTCATTAATCACTCTGTTTTCCATAAAAATTAAATAAAGTATTGGGTGGTTCTGCACGTGGCAGTTTATTTCAGAGAGAAGGCTTATAACCCCTTCTGCCCCTAAGGGGTATGTGACTGAGCATGAGTCTCTAAACCCCTGAGAGCCTCACTCTCTTATTCGGATTCTCCTAAATGCAGATCTGAGACAATGACCTTGGGGCGGGGGCTTCCTGGAGTTGGTGTCCGCAGCAGGCGATCTCGGGAGGCACTATGATTTAGTGGAGATGAGAAACAGGGCGGGGATCACCAGTGAGCTGTTCACTGCTCTGGCAGCTGGGCCTCCGTCCACCCTCCCTCCCCGCCCAGAACTCTCTGAAAGACTAAGCAGATGTCAAAACTGGTTTGGCTCAGTGGATAGAGCGTCAGCCTGCGGACTGAAAGGTTCCAGGTTCGATTCCGCTCAAGGGCATGTACCTTGGTTGCGAGCACATCTCCGGGGGGGTGTGCAGAAGGTAGCTGATCGATGTCTCTCTCTCTCATCGATGTTTCTAACTCTCTATCCCTCTCCCTTCCTCTCTCTAAAAAATCAATTAAAGAAAAACAACTAAGCAGAACTCAACTCAGAACTGTCCCACGGAGAGGTGACAAGGTGGGGTATTTCCCCACCTACTCCTAGGAGTCCCTCATTCATTGGGGATCACTCCAGAACGGTTAGCTCTCCCGTACTTCTGGCCTGCCCCAAGGTCAAAGACACCGGAAGCTGACCTAGAGTAGAAGAACTATCTTCAGGTAACTTTCCACATGAAAGAAAGGCGTATGGGCAGGCCCAACCATCCTACAGTTACGAAGTAGCAACGAAAATAATTTTATGGTTGGGGGTCACCACAACATGGGGAACTGCATTAAAGGGACATGGCATTAGGATGGTTGAGAACCACTGCTTGCTTCCATCACCTCCTGAGATGGCCAGGAAGATGAATCCCAACTAATACTTACACACCGCGCTCCGTTCACAGAGCGTTTTCCCAGGCATTTTGTAACACATTCCGCACCCGTTCCTGGAAGGATGCTCTGTCAGGACGGTCTCCAATGACCGCAGGCAGGGCTGGGGCTCGGGAAAGACAAATGACTGCCTCCCATCACAAAGCGAGCCACCAGCCAAGGCAGGATTTGAACCGGGGTCGTAGCCGCTGTACGTGTGAGTGTTCTTTGTCAAATACAAAGGCCCCTGAGCCTGTAAGGCACTGTTATTCCTCAGGAGGCGTTACACCAACAAAACGAACTCCTAAGTAGGAATTCTTCCTATTTATCAACGATATAGATGGATAGATCGGGGTTTTTTTTTAATATTTTATTGATCTTTTACAGAGAGGAAGGGAGAGAAATAGAAAGTCAGAAATATGGATGAGAGAGAGACATCGATCAGCCACCTCCTGCACGGCTCACAGTGGAGATGTGTCCGCAACCAAGGTACATGCCCCCGACCGGAATCGAACCTGGGACCTTTCAGTCCTCAAGCCGATGCTCTATCCACTGAGCCAAACCGGTCTCTGCGATAGATCGGTTTTAATCCATCGTAGAATGCATGAAGGACACAGACAGGAGTGCCTTCTCGCCCTGGTGCGGTGTGGCCTGGCCAATTAATTGGGTGAAACCGTATCCGTGTGATTAGCTGCTCTGGGAGCCCCTTAATTAATTACATGAAGACGGGAGCAGGACAGAAGCCAAGCCCACCAAGGCGCACCCAGGGACAAAGCCAACAGAGGGAAACGGGGGCCCCCCACCCCCACCCCCATTCGTGTAGACTCGCTACGCACACTGCTTTTCTCAATGGAGCTAGTAAAGAAAATTAAATTAGTTCACAGCCTCCGAGTGGCCTCGGTCACCGGAGAGGGAGAGCCGGATGGGACAAAAAGCTGAGCCACCGTAGCCTCAGGTCAAGGCGCTTTGATTCGCCAGGAGAGGGTCATAGACCCCCTGCGAGGAGGCAGAGGCCCGGGAGGAAGGCGGGCGCAGAGCCCCGATCTGCGTGTTTACCCGGCAGCCTGTTTGCATTAACCGTGTTGACGTTGCCGACTTGTTCTGAAATGATTCCTGCGCCAGCGAGCAGGCCGTCGCTTTGGGGTTTTGCTCTGAAGAGTCCTGGCCCATTTCCTCTGCGCCCTGTACGTTTATTTTCCCCTCATTTATTAGATTTCTGAAACAGGCCTCCTGCCCGCAGGTCTCTGGGCAGGGCTTCAAGACGAAATGCTACAATTACATGACGCGCGGCGGCCAGAGAATAGGATTTCATGTAAAGGGGAGGGTGGGGGGAGGAGGGAGGGGAAGGGGTGTATCGGGAGAGTCAGTGCCACATCAGGAAGGTAAATCCTGTCCCATACCTAATAGGCACTGGGCACAGGGAGATATTTGCTAGACTCAGAAAATTAGCAAAACTCTTACAAGCTTGAGGTTGGATTTAAACTAAGATGCCAGCAGTTTAAAATGGCTCATAGCTCCAGCCGGTTTGGCTCAGTGGATAGAACATCGGCCTGTGGACTGAAGGATCCTGGGTTCGATTCCATTCAAGGGCACATGCCCGGGTTGTAGGCTCGATCCCTGGTAGGAAGCATGCAGGAGGCAGCCAATCAATGATTCCCTCTCATCATTGATGTTTCTATCTCTTCCTCTCCCTTCCTCCCTGAAATCAATAAAAATATATTTTTTAAAAATAAAATGGGTTATAAAGCTGAACCAAAAACCATCCCTCACTCCTAGGATGTGGCTATGTATCTATGTTCAGGAATGCTCCAAATGAATCTGGACTCATCATGTGAAGACAGGACTGATGAGTGTAAAGTGACGAAGGACTGGTTACTGTCATAGCTAACATCCATTGAGTGATTACCACATATCAAGCCCTGTGTTTTTTATGGATAAAGGCGTCTCCATCTCATCTACATAAGGCCATTTTGAGGGTCATTTTGTCACTGAGAGCACTGAGGCACAGAGAGTTGGGGTGATTTTCCCAGAGTCACACAGCAGGTAGGTGGAGGGCGAGGAGGAACTCAGTCTGACGCTGGAGATGGCTGTACTGAATGGACTTCGGGGGCCCAGAAGGATGCCCATACCCACTTGAAGGGCTTGGCCGTTTAGATGACACCTTTTTGGCACCTCAATGACATCATCGCAATGAACTCAAGAGTGGAGGGAGCTTTTCCCCAGTTACTTTTTCTCTCTTCTTTGGGGTAGGATACAACAAAAACACAGAAACAGCCGAAACCTGTTTGGCTCAGTGGATAGAGCGTCAGCCTGCGGACTGAAGGGTCCCAGATTCGATTCCAGTCAAGAGCATGTACCTTGGTTGCAGGCACATCCCCAGTAGGGGGTCTGTAGGAGGCAGCTGATCAATGTTTCTCTCTCATCGATGTTTCTAACTCTCTATCCCTCTCTCTTCCTCTCTGTAAAAAATCAATAAAATATATTTTAAAAAATGACTTATAAAACAAACAAACAAACAAAAATACAACACAGAAACACCTTACAGGCCTCTCCTCCCCTAATTCTGCCAGGTCTTTCCCTCCTTCCTTTCGGGTCACGTGGTCTCTTCTTACATTAAGGGCCAATGTGGTAGCTCAGCCAATAGGGCTGCAGAGACAAACAAGTACCCAGGGACAGGCTCAGACGCGACACATATTTTGGAATTAACCAGACAGAGAAGTTAAAATAGCTATGATTAATATTTAAGAGTTCTAATGGGGAAAAAAATGACAACGTATAAGAATAAATGGATAACATAGCAGAGATAGAAACTCTAAGAAAGAATCAGAGGCAACATTAGCAATTCTGGACCTCATTATGAGGCTTCACTCCTGAGATATTAGCTCAGATGTTCTTGGTTTTGTTCTCTGCTTTTTATACAAAAAAAAAACTAAAACTAAAATGGAAATAAATAATGGTTTTGATAGGCTGACAGGAAACCAAACACAGCTGAGAAAAGAATCAGTGAGCTTGAGATATAGCAAGAGAAATTTCCCAAAGAGAGAGGGAGAGAAAAAAAAGAATGATAATTTTTTAAAAAAGAACAGAACATCAAAAACGTGTGGGACAATCTCAAAAGATCTAGCCATGGATCATTGGAATCCCGGGGGGAAAAGAAACAAAAACAGAGTAGACAAATATTTGAGGTAATAATGGCTGAGAATTTTCCAAAATTAGTGAGGAAACCAAACCGCAGATCCAGAAGATCAGAGAGCAACAAGCACGAAAGACACCCAAAACTCTAACCATAGGCGTATCATATTGAACTGCGGGATTCCAGAGACAAAGAGAAAGACTTAAAATAAGCCAGAGGAAAGAACACCATGTCTATAGGGGAACCAGAGTAAGACCTACAGTGGCCTTCTCATCAGAAATCATGCAAGGAAAGAGAGGATGGGGCACAATATTTAAGTATTCCAAAACAAAAAGTATCCTTCAAAAGTGAAGGAAAAATAACAACTTTCTTTTTTTTAAATATATTTTATTGATTTTTTACAGAGAGGAAGGGAGAGAAATAGAAAGTCAGAAACATCGATGAGCGAGAGCCATCAATCAGCCGCCTCCTGCACGCCCCACAGTGGAGATGTGCCCACAAACAAGGTACATGCCCCCGACCGGAATCGAACCTGGGACCTTTCAGTCCACAAGCCGACGCTCTATCCACTGAGCCAAATCGGTCTCGGCAACAACTTTCTTAGACAAACAAAAATGGAGGGAATTCAAAGCCACCGGTGGATCCTGCAAGCCATATTTGGAACTGAATGGAAATAAAAGGATCTCTTTAAGATGGGGAAAAGGTTATAAAATGGAAATTTATAAAGTTGGAAACTTGTATTTACATAAAAGGAGAACATTAGAAAGGAGAAAATAAAAGTAAAATAAAACCTTGAATATTTCATATTCTTAATTGACTTAACAGTTAACTGTTTAAAATTATACTAGTAACAAGGGACTGAGTGACTGTAGCATATTAATTAAGTGAATGAAAACAATGTTAAAAAGGGCTGAGACAGAGAGAGAAATTGAAACTACATTGTTATAAGGTGACTGTCTTACAGGTGAAGTGCTATATGGACTTAGGTTAGCTGTAAGTGTATATTGCAAATTCTAGAGAACCACACAAATTTAAAAGGAGAAGTATAATAAATATGCTGAGAGGGAAAAACAGAATTATATAAGATGCTCAATGAAAATGAGAGAATGTAAGAAAAGAGATGAAGAAAAGAATAAACAAAGAACAAGTGCAATGATTTCAAAAGAGTTAAAAACATGGTAGTTATTATGCCGAAACTGGTTTGGCTCAGTGGATAGAGCGTCGGTCTGTGGAATGAAATGTCCCAGGTTGGAAAGGTCCCAGGTTCGATTCCGATCAAGGGCATGTACTTTGGTTGTGGGTACATCCCCAGTAGGGGACGTGCAAGAGGCAGCTGATCGATGACTCTCTCCCATCGATGTTTCTAACTCTTTATCCATCTCCCTTCCTCTCTGTAAAAAATCAATAAAATATATATTTTAAAAAAAGAAAACATGGTAGCTATTAATACAACTATATCAATAATCACTTAAAATGTGGGTGGTCTAAATACACCAATTAAAAGACAGATTGTCAGAGTGGATAAAAAAAAATAAGACTCAACTATATGTTGTTCAAAGAACACACTTAAAATATAAAAACACAGAAAGGTTAAAAGTAAAGGGTGGAGAAAGACATGTTATGCTAACACTAATTAAAAGAAAGCTGGGGGTCTATTAATTTCAGAGAAGAAAGATTCAGAGCAAGAAAAAGTATCAGGTGTATAAAGGGGGTCATTACGTAATGATAAAGGAGTCAGTTCTCCAATAGGACATACAAATCCTTACTATGTTTGTGCCCAACAAGTTGGAGGTAAAGACTGATAGAATTGCAAGGAGATATAGACAAATCCGCACTTTTAGTTGTAGACTTCAATACCCCTCTTCCAGTAATTGATGGATTAAACAAGGAGAAAATCAGTAAGGACATAATGACCTGAATAACACTAACAATCAACTTGACCTAATTGGTAGAGAATGCTGTACCCACCAACAACAGAATACACATTTTCTCAAGTTCATGTGAAACATTCACAGGACAGACTACATTAACAAATCTAAAAGAATAAGAATCATAGTATTTTATGGGACACAATGATTTTAAACACACTTGTATAAAAAAGAGACATAATTAAAGCAGCAGCCAAAGAAATTGAATATATTTTGAACTAAATGGAAATAAAAACATAATTTATCAAAACTTATGAGATACAGCAAAAGCCATGCTTAGAGAGAAACTTAGAGTATTAAATGCACATGTATTAGAAAAGAAGAAAGATCTAAAATGAAAAATCTAACCTTCCACTTAGGTAAAATAAAGAAAAGCCATATAATCCTCAAGCAAGAACAAAATAAATAATATAAAAATATAGCAACCTTCAATTAAATTACAAATGAAAACAACAGAAAAGCATTTTTAAATCAAACGCTGATTCCTTGAGATTAATGCAATTGACAAATCTCTATCCAGGCTCACCAAGGGAAAAAGAGAGAAGACACAAAAGACCAATAATAGGAAAGGAAGAGGAATCCTCACCACAGACCCCAGGACATTACAAAAATAATAAAAGAATACTAGGAGCAAAGAGCTCACAACGAGCTTCGAGCTTCGATTAAATGAAACAATTCCTTGAAAGAGACAGATTACCAACACTCACATAAGGAGAAGCAGGCAATCTGGAGAGGCCTCGAGTTATTTAAAAAGTACAATTCCTAATTAGCAAACTTGCAAAAAAAAAAAAAGAAGAAGAAGCAAGCTCCAAAACCAGATGGTCTCACTAGTAAATTATGCCAAATATTTAAGGAAGAAATTATATCAACACTCCAAAATCTCTTCCAGAAAAAAAGGAAGCAGAGGGAACACTTCCTAATTCATTCCGTGAGGCAAGTATTGCCCTAATGCCTAAAACAGATAAAGACACTACAAGAGAAAACAGCCGGCTGATCTCTCTCAAGACCATAACTGCAAAAATCCCCAATAAAAGGTCTGCAAATTGAGTCCCACAGGGTGCCACACCATTAGACAGACAATGAAGTGGGATTATCCCCGATGTGCAAGGATGATTCAACATTCAAACCAATTAAAGTAACCCACCACATCAACAGGCTAAAGAAGAACATGTGTATGATCCTATCAGATGCTGCAGAAAATGCATTTGACAAAACATAACACCTATTCATGATTAAAAACTCTTAGCAAACCTAGCCGGTGTGGCTTCATGGCTGAGTGTCGACCTATGAACCAGGAGGTCACGGTTCAATTCCCGGTCTGGGCACAGGCCTAGGTTGTGGGCTCGATCTGCAGTAAGGAGTGTGCAGGAGGCAGCCAATCAATGATTCTCTCTCATCATTGATAAATATCTCTCTCTCTCTCTCTCTCTCTCTCTCTCTCTCTCTCTCTTTCTCTTTCTCTCTCTCTCCCTTCCTCTCTGAGAGCAATACAAACCTATGTTTAAAAAAAAAAATAAACTAGCGAAATGGTAACAGCTAAGTACTTCTTAGACTTGAAAAAGAGCATGTACAAAAACTCTACAGCTACTATCATACATGATGGTGAAGAAACTGGTTGCTGCCAAAACTGGTTTGGCTCAGTGGATAGAGCGTCGGCCTGCAGACTGAAAGGTCCCAGGTTCGATTCCGGTCAAGGGCATGGACCTTGGTTGCGAGCACATCCCCAGTGGGGGGTGTGCAGGAGGCAGCTGATCGATGTCACTCTCTCATGGATGTTTCTGACTCTCTATCCCTCTCCCTTCCTCTCTGTAAAAAAATCAATAAAATATATTTTTTTAAAAAAGAAAGAAAGAAACTGGTTGCTTTCCCTCTAGACTGGCAACAAGGAAGGAGGACCTCCCTCCCCACTCCTATTACAACCTCATGATGAACGTTCTAGCTTACGCAAGAAGACAAGAATATAAAAAAGGTATCCCGATGGGAAAGGAAGAAGTAAAAGTGCCCTGGCCACATCACAAGATGGCTGCCTGGAGCCCCATAGGGATTGTCCCCTGGTCAGAAGGGAAATGAACGGAGGGACTCTAGCCAATGCCACCAAATTCTGGGCCTCGGCTCTGCTGAGCTCCCGAGCTGGCTCCACCACTGCCATGAGCTATCATGACAGCGCAGGGTTTCCCAGGCCCCAAAGTCAGGTTGCCCTCTTTTTCTTGTTATCCTGCAAATCGGTGTCCCAACCCAGGAATGCTTTCCCTCCCCCACCCCCCAATAATAAACCCAAGTGCAGCCCCAGGCCCCGCGGGAAGAGGGGAAACGATGACACAGACTCCGCCGCCACATGCAGACTCCAGGACACCGCTGTCGGGCAGACGGGTCCGGGGTGCCCGGAGGCAGAGAGATGGGAGATTTCCCGGCCTAACCTAACCGTGGCGGACTCATTTCTTCCAGTCACTCCAGCCCGAAGCCAAACACGCTACCAGCGCTCCCGCGGGGTCTCTAATTGCCCCCGTGGCTTCGGTAATTGCTCTGGGCTCTTTCCCCCGAAGAGTAAACAATGATGTGTCCTTTCAGATTTCCCACATCCTCTCCGTCCAAACGCTCCTCAAATAAGTATGTGCAGAGGGAGACAGAGACCCTGATAATTGTCGTAATAGCGGGTTCTTCTCCGCACAGAGTCAAGTGCTTTGTTTTTAATCATCAGATTTCCCTGCTGGTATATATATATAAACCCTTTCCTCAAGAAAGCGGAGAATTCGCCCTGGTTGAGATTCATAGAAGAGTGTAAAGGGCCTACTTGAAATGTCTCAGAGAACGCTGAATATTATAGGTAAGATTTTTAAAAACCCTAAAACCCACCTTCTCCCCTCTTTTTAAAAAAATATTTAATACAGCCGAGATCAGTTTGGCTCAGTGGATAGAGCGTCGGCCTTCAGACTGAAAGGTCCCGGGTTCGATTCCAGTCAGGGGCATGTATCTTGGTTGCGGGCACATCTCCAGTAGGGGGTGTGCTGGAGGCAACTGATGGATGTCTCTCTCTCATCGATGTTTCTAACTTTCTATCCCTCTCCCTTCCTGTCTGTAAAAATCAATAAAATATATATATTTTTAAAAACATTTAATACAAATATATATTTTATTGATTTCAGAGAGAAAGGGAGAGGGAGAGAGAGAAACATCAATAATGAGAGAAAATTGGCCATCTCCTGCACACCCCCCACTGGGGATCAAGCCCACAACCCAGGCATATGCCCTTGACTGGAATCGAACCTGAGACTCCTCAGTCTGCAGGCAGACGCTCTATCCACTGAGCCAAACCAGCTAACCCCTTCCCCTCCCCCGTCTCCTTTTAAACCTTAGATGCCCCTATCAACTAATTACCATCTATTCTCCCAAATGCTACTTACAGTAGACACCGTGAGTCAAAGCTTCCTCTTGTCCCATGGACCCTCAAAACGCCTTCCACGTTTGATAAAAAAATGTCAGCCTGGACTCACTGTCATTTTCTGCTGGACTGGTTGACAAGGGTCAGCTTGACCCCTGTTGGAAAGGACTGTTTAACTCCATCCCCAGCCAAAGCTACTCAGCGTTGTCAAACTGTTGGTCAACTAGACCAGGCCCCAGACCTGGAGCCAAAAAGAAAAAATAAAATGACGAGCACCTAAAGCAGCAGCAATAGAAAGGAAAAAGAAGAAAGTGCTTAAGTCAGAGGTGCAGGGAGCCCTCCTATATAAATATTATTTCCTGGACAGGCTGGCAGCTGTGGGAGTGACCACACGCAGTGAGTGAGCTCTGAGCAGCACGGGAGACAGATGGACCACGATTTTAGGGCCCATTCGACCACCTATTGGCTATGT
This sequence comes from Lasiurus borealis, assembly GCA_004026805.1. Classification (NCBI taxonomy): domain Eukaryota; kingdom Metazoa; phylum Chordata; class Mammalia; order Chiroptera; family Vespertilionidae; genus Lasiurus; species Lasiurus borealis. Next base: position 13,606 of record PVJN01005970.1, on the reverse strand, counting down.
TATTTGGGACAAATAATTACTTCTGTAAACTAAAGTTTCCTCACCTATAAAATTGCAAGAAGAATAATTATCTCAAGCTTGTTGAGAAGATCAAAGATTGTAATATGTGTGCAATGTCAGGTAAATGGTTAAGTACATAATACAGTGGTACCTCGAGATACGAGTGCCCTAACACACGAGATTTTTGAGATACGAGCCCCATAGTTAATCTTAACTAGGTCCTTAGAGGACCCACTCCAGCCTCATTTGGGAGTTAAGACTTCAATGTATGAACTTATTGGGATACAAACATCCAATCAATAGCTCGTTTCCTGTAATTTCTTGCTCTCAAAGGGGAAAAACAAAAGAAGAAACGCCATTGGAATAATGGCATATATGCCTCTCGGCAATGTGAGAGTTACTCAATTTATTTGCACAATGAATTATGAAAGTGGGGAAAACTGGGTGCCTTTTGTCAAATACCTACTCTTTGGACTGTCTGCAGAAACAGCCCCAATTTCCCCCTGTCCCTCTGTCTGTGCCCTTTGGCAGTGACCTCTCACACTGACTCTGGGTTTAGCCATGTCACCTCTTCGGGCCTCTGGGATATTAGCAGGGACATAAAAAGCACGTGTACATTAAAGCATGTCTGCTTGGCATTTGTGGAATGCAGCTTCCATAGAAACAAGCCTTTGCCAGCCAGCCTGTGAAGAGACCATCTGCTGACAGCCAGGGAGCCCTCAGCTATTCCAACAGTTGACAGCAAAAGCATGACTGACCGCCCCCCGCCCCCCCAACCCTCAGCTAAGATCAGCCAAGCCTGGTGCAGGTCAGCAGTACTACCAGGACAGCCCAGCCTTAAATGCTGAGCCATAGAATCATGAGCCAAATAACTTCATACTGATTTCAGACAGCAAGTTTTGACTTGGTTTGTTACGCAGCAATAACAAACTGATACATCTACAAAGTAGGCGGGACTATACTATGCCCGTTAGGAAATACAGAAGAAATGCAACATGCGATTATAAGTGAGACGAGAAGACATATACAGGCCGTCTATATCCTGCAGCTGTTAATAAGGACAATTTCACTGTTGTTAGTTGAATGCAATGTGAGAACATTAATAGTAAGGTGTGAGGAAGTTGTATATAACCTGGCAATGATTATCTTGAAGCAATTCTAGCATTTTGCATCTCATTCAGGATGGAAAGCAATGAGGCTTCTGGGAATGAATAACGGAGGGTGGGATGGGGAGGAGACATGAGGGACTGAAAGAAAACTCTCTCTCTCTCTGGTTCAATTCATGTTGGAGAAAACGAGGCAGATCACTTTTACTTTTATCCAAATTGGTTTGCCCATTCCTTGAAATTACATATGATGACATAATCCGAGTCCAACTTGGCAAAAGAGAGAATTTGCAGCTCGAGTCTGGTTTCCCTTTAATTTTCATTTCCCCTGGGTCCCATTCGTATTTCTTACAGACACTTTCCCTGGTGACCCAATCTAATTTGATCCCCTACCACATTTCCCCTACCAAGAGCTTCCAAAGCTGTTTTGCAGAGATCCTATAAAACTGCTCTGACAATATTTCAAAGATAATATTCGGGGGGGGGGGCTTTGACTCCACAAAGAAAGGGGGTGGAAAAAAAAGGGATTCTTTTCAGAACAGTGTCTACAGCAGTGCCTGGATGTTAGTTACCAATCAATCTCAGGGAGCTACACTGAGCGGCCAGATTATTATGATCTCTGAACGCATAATAATCTTGCCACCCACTGTGTGTGTAGATATAGATATAGAGATAGAGATAGAGATATATAGATATACAGATACATATCTATACACTATGTGGATATAGATATAGATATAGATATAGATATAGATATATAGATATAGTTATAGAGATAGATATAGATATATAGATAGATAGATAGATATGTAGATATATAGATATATAAACATATAGATATATAAGTATATAGATATAGATATAGATATATAGATATAGATAGATATAGATATGTAGATATGTAGATATATAGACATATAATTATATAGACATAGATATAGATTAGAGGCCCAGTGCATGAATTCATGCATGGGTGGGGTCCAGCCAGCCTGGCCAAGGGGAAAGGACATGGGCGGTTGGCCAGCCTGCCTGCTGACCAACCTCCTGGTTGAGGGGACAATTTGCATATTAGCTTTTTATTATATAAAATATACACTGAGTGGCCAGATTATTATGCATTCAGAGATCATTATCATCTGGCCATTCAGTGTATTTTCCCAAGTGACTTAGAATTGGCTTATATTTTGGCTTTCTATAGAAACAGCCAATTATCAGTTGAAAGTGGAAGGAAAAAATCTGACCAGTCAGGATGAAGCTCTGGAAATGAGGAATTCTTTTTGATGAAAAACTAAGGCTGGTCATGCAGGTACCAAAGTCCACTGTCATGGCAAGAAGTGAGAGAAGGAGCTGGGATCCCTCTTTGTGGAGAGATCTGACATCCTGCAGATGGCCACTCATTGACATGTCAGTAAAGAATTTCGCCATTTCTCCATTGTCTCCTCCTGTCCTTGAGGGTCCCGTCCCTCAGATCCCCAGCGATCAAACTCTCTTCCCTCCAGCATTTAATGAAGAAACCCTTGTATTAGCTCGCAAGCACCGCCACACAAAGTGCCACAGACCGGGTGGCTCAAACAATAGACATTTCCTTCCAATGTCTGGAGGCTAGAAGTCCAAGGTCAAGGTGTCCACAGGGCTGGTTTCCTCCGATGGCTTCTCTCCTTGGCTTCTAGATGACCACCATCTCCATGTGACTTCACATGGTCTCCTCTTGTGTGTCTGTGTCTTCTTATATGAACTGCAGTCACACTGGATGAGAGCATACCCCCGTGACCCAATTTAACCTCTTTAAAGACATCTCCAAATACAGTCACTTTCTGAGGCACTAGGGGTTAGAGCAGTGGTTCTCAATCTTCCTAAGGCCAGGACCCTTGCATACAGTTCCTCATGTGGTGGTGACCCCCAACCATGAAATTTTGCTACTGTTATGCATCGTGATGTAAACATCTGCATTTTCCAATGGTCTTAGATGACCCCTGTGAAAGGGTCGTTCGACCCCCAAAGGGGTCGCGACCCGCAGGTTGAGAACAACTGGGTTATAGGTTCAATATATGAATGGCAGGAGGTATAGCGGGGGGAGGGCGGAGACACACATCTTAAGGTCCTTTACCCTGGAAACCTCTACCTTTTATTTTACACACTCAATACCAAGTCAATTTTCTCACTTTCATAACCACACAAGGGAGCTGAAAACGACTTCCAGGTTACATATACATCTCCACTTCAAAATGCATCTCCATTTCAGAAAGGTGAATGATCAGAGAAAAAAAAAAATCATCTTAGAGGAAATATGGCAATAGATGTCTTTGAAAACTAAGAAATTTCTGCTAGATTCAAAAGACTGAGTCTCTAATGGTTAGAATTTGAATAAAACCGCTATGGTCCATGGAAGAGGGATGTGAAGAAGGCGCCTCACGTGACAATCCATTGAGATCAGGTAGCTACACATTCTAAACACTCGTCACACCAGTAAGATGCTCAGCGGAGGCTGGACAGGCAGTGAGGAAGGGAGCAGAGTATTCTCATTCCGAAACAGTACACGTGCATGGACCACAACAAGCTTTTTCTTACAAGGCCCTTCTTTTCAAATCCCTACAATGCTCCACTTCACTCTCTAATAATTACATGAATATTAAACAGGCAGCCAATGCTTGCTGACAGGGTGATTCAGTACCATCATTTCAGGGATATTAACACAGGGACAATGTTTTTCTTTGTTTGTTTTTTTAATACCTTTTTATGGATTTCAGAGAGGAAGGGGGGAAGAGAGAGAGAAAGAGACATCAATAATAAGAGAGAGCCCTAGCAGGCTTGGCGCAGTGGATAGAGCGTCGGCCTGCAGACTGAAGGGTTGAGGGTTTGATTCCAGTCAAGGGGATATGCCTGGGTTGCAGGATCGAACCCCAGTAGGGGGCGTGCAGGAGACAGCCAATCCACGATTCTCTCTCATCATTGATATCTCTATCTCTCTCTCCCTTTCCCTTCCTCTCTGAAATCAATAAAAATACATTTTCAAAAAATAATGACCCGAAACCAGTTTGGCTCAGTGGATAGAGCGTCGAACCTGAAAGCTCCCAGTTCAGGTCCGGTCAAGGGCACGTATCTTGATTGCGGGCACATCCCCAGTAAGGGGTTGTGCAGGAGGCAGCTGATTAATGTCTCTCTCTCATCGATATTTCTATCTATCTATCTCCCTTTCTCTCTATAAAAATTCAATAAAATATTTTTTAAAAAATAATAAAAAAAAATAATGAGAGAGAATCATTGATCAGCTGCCTCCTGCACACCCCGACTGGGGATCGAGCCTGCAACCTGGGCATGTGCCCTTTGCCGTCTTGAACCAGGAATCGAACCGGGACCTCCTGGTTCAACGCTCAACCACTGCCATATGAGCCAGGCAACACAGGGACAGTGCTGATGCCCAGCTGCCTCCATCCTTACTCTGAGGATGAGGACCTGTGTGTGTGTGTGTGTGTGAGTGTGTGTGTGTGTGTGTGTGTGTGTGTGCGCTCCTGTGAACCTCTCACCCACTTCTAACAGAAAGGAAAGGTTGTCCCCTGTCAGGACAGCCACATCTCAGGGGTAAACATGAAACCGAAACTCCCTGTTTCAGATGCTTCTCTTTCTATGCCAACGCTTCACCTCTGAGTCAGTGACTTTCACCTTCACCTTGAACACTGAACACTGACCAGACGCTGACCTCTAACCTGGACTGACCCCCGGGCCCTGCACCGTACAGCCCAGATTCTCCCACAAACGCCACCTGGCTGCTTCCTACCTTCAGAAATGGGGCTGATGACAAAAGGCAATTCAATTGCCAAATATATTTCTTTTTTCCCACTCATTTCCTTGTTTTTGCACTTTTGGCCTTTAAAAACAAAATCACCCCTTTTTGGAAATTATCTTAAAAGAGTATCCTTCTTATTTTGATGTCTCTAACCACAGAGCCCGGCCCCGGGCCGCCCCGTGACTGTTTTTCTTTGGTGAACTGATCAAAAGTCCCCCGGCTAATTATATCATCCCGAGGAGGGGAGCGAGTGCCATTCATGCTGATTTGGCTTCGGCTCCGAGGTCGCCACTGCGCGCAGAGGCTCGTTCTCTGGATGCTGACCAAAAAGGAGCGAGAGGGGGAAGCAGCTCCAGCGAGACAGACAGACAGGCTGCTATTCTTGGATCCATCAAAAATATACCTTTGCAAGTGGCCGAGCGAGGAGAACACATTTTTTAATTCCCACCACATTTGTCAGCCTGATGTCTTCCTGAGTCAGCAGCGCCCGCCTGGAGCTCAAAGGATCCTGGGAGTTTTGCAGCCAAATGGCTTCGCTGTGTTATCGGGGATGTCTCTGTCCCTGATGGTTTCGTGTCGGGTCCCTGGCTTCTCCAAGTTTAAGGCCAGGATGCAAATGGTGCCTATAGCGACCCTTTATGTTGAAGAGAAGGGGCCAGGACAAGTCATGAGAGGAGGAGTGCTGGGAACTTTCTCGGTCTGAGTGTCTTTCTCAGGAGTCAGCGTTCCCTGCCAGGGCCTCTATTCATGTGGGATCTAATGTTATTTCATTTTCCTCTGGTCATCTTACTTCCCTGGAGAGAGCTTGACTCATGGTATAATTATATGCTCGGCCAGTTCCCAGTGAAAGTCACTCCGGACTGCCACCGCCTGCCCCCCGCCGATGTCCCTTTCCCGTGCCAGGAACCCGGCGGCCCTCAGTGCAGGACCGTTAATGACTCGGTTCTCGGAGGGCACTTTGCACTGACCGTGCTCTGTCCTCCGAGGGGTCAAGGAGCCCTGGACGTGAGTGACTCACGCCGAGCCGGCCCCTTCTGTGGTCTCTGGGGCCTGCAGCGAGGCCCGCCTCCTTCTCGCCGGTGGCTCCTAAAATGGCTCCTGCAGGACATGCTTTCCAGTGTGTGGGATTGAGCTTGTTGCACAGAAAGTGTAAATGCTGCCAAGTGCGTGGCAGACTAGTCTTGTTCAAGGCCAGCGTGGAGACAGGTGATCGTGGCCGCGCCTTCTGCTCAGTGGCTGGTGCCCTGCCCCTAAGCCGGATGGCGGTCCATCGGGGCAGGGAAAGCCGGCTGCAGAGGGGACCTGGCTGAGCCATCGCTTCCAGCTGCTCCATCTCATCCGGGCAGATGGTCTCCTCACTTGTGGTAATGACTTCCAGGGCTAGAAGCTCTTTACGCAACACGTTTGAGGGCCACAGCAGAACTAGAGTTCCAGAGAGGCCAAATATATGTTTCACCATAAATCACTTTGTAGGATTTTTTTCTTAAAACCCTCTTTTGAAAAATTGGCTATTGAAAGCATAAATCATTTTGAAATGCATTGTTGCGCGTACAGCATTTAAAAAATTAAAGCGTATGGTGCTAATAATACGAAGGTAGGAAAAGGAGAAATGAAAGTATATTCTTATAAAGTTCTTAGACTTTATGCCAAATGGTATAATAGGACCTGCAGGTAGACTGTGATAAGTTAAAGTTACATATGGTAAACCAAAGGAAGCAATCACAAAAAGTATTTAAGTGGAGATGTACAGGTAGGTAAGTCCATATTGAAGATAAAATGGAACAAAAAATATGCAACCGATCCACAAGAAGGCAGAAAAGAGGGAAAGAGGTGAAGAACCAGATGGAACAAAGAGAAAATACACAGCAATCACATTAAATGTAAATGGTCTAAACATAATAAGGAAAAGACAGAGGTTATAGATTGAAAAACAAACATAAAACAAGTGCAAATAAAAGACACTTGCCAACTACAAAAAATAATATTTTAATATAAAGACACAGGTTAAAAGGAAAAGGCTAGAAAAAGATGTATCATTCTAGTATTAATCAAAGAATATGGAAGTGCCTATATCAATATCAAAGTTGACTTTTGGTAAGAGATAAAGAGGGTAATGTCCTAGAAGAAAGCAGTTAATTTATCAGGAATACATACCAATCCTAAAAACTTATGCAGCTAATAATAGAGATTCAAAAATACATAAAGCAAAAACTCAGAGAGGTGAAATGAGAAATAGATAAACTCACAAATATAGTCAGATATTTCCACACTTCTCTCAATAAATGATAGAACAAGGACACCCACACAGGAAAATATAGTAAATATATGGAAGACAAACAATGTTATCAAACAACCTAATTGACATTTATAGAATACTCTCCCCGACAATAGCAAAATACACTTTTTTTCCCAAGTGTACCCAGAACATTGACCAAGATCAGCAATAGTTTAAGCCATAAGACAAGTCTCAATAAATTTAAAAATATTCAAACCCTACAAAGTATGTTCTCTGACCATAATAGACTTAACTGAAATATGAGTAACAGAAAAAAAATCTTGGCAAAATCTCCCAATGTTTGAAGACTAAATAATGCACTTTTAAATAACCCACAGGTCAAATGAGGAATCAACAGAAAAAGAGAAGTGTTTAAAATAGAAGGAAAAGAAAACATATTAAAATTTGTGGGGTCCTGCTAAAATAATATATAAAAGAAGCTGAATAGCTTTAAATAGTTATATTAGAAAAGAAGAAAGTCTCAAATCAATGATCCTAATATCAAGGGAAATAACCACAAATGCTAAGTAATAATAATAATAAATGAAGCAGAAATCAATAAAATAGAAAACAGAAAAGTAATATTAAAATTAATTAAATCAAAAGCTGGTTCTTTGAGAAGATAGACAAACTTCATAAACATCTGGAGAAAAGTGAGACTATATCAACTACCAATATTAGAAATCAGACAGGGACATCACTCTAGATCCTACCAAATAATAAGAGGATATTCACTGGCAAATAACAGCAAAATAATAATAATAATTGTAAGATGTAAATTCTTTCTAAATTGATGACTAGTACAAAATATCATCACAATCAAAATACCATCAGGTCATTGTGCACAAACTGGCAAAAAATTCTAAAATTCACGGGGAAATTCAAAAGACCTAGAATAAGTAAATAGTTTTAAAACAGAAGGAACCAAGATGGAATACTTTACCTTAATTTAAGAATTATAATAAATATACAATAATCAAGACAGTATGATATTTGCATTGATGTAAAAGTAGATTGGAGAGTCCAGAGTATACACTTAATGATCTATTATGATACTGTCATAAAAATTATCTCAAAATGGGTCACAGAAGTATCTGTAGAAATATAAACTGTAGAACTTCCAGAAGAAGACAAGGAGAAAATCTTGGTTACTTTGGGTCTGGCAAAAATGTTTAAATAAGCATAAAATATCATATAGAATAATAGGTATTTATAATTTACAATATATTTATAATGTATAACATATATAATATGTTGGCCTTCCTAAAAATTAAAACCTATTGTTCTTCAAAAGACATTGTTAATCCACCAAAGAACTTGTATGCATGTGTGTATAACCCATGGACACAGACAACAGGAAGGCCTGGGGGGTGGGAGGGAGGCAAGAAAAGGTCATTGGGGGGAGGGGGGAGAAAGGGACATATATAATACTTTCAACAATAAAGATTTTTTTTAAAAAGCACATAATAAAATGATAATTATGTGAAATAAGACACCATTGATAAAATATAAAGCCAGTTACAGAATGAAAGATAAGATTTGTAAATCTTCTAACCCATGAAAATACTGGTACATAGTCTATATAAAGAACTCTTATAACTCAATAAAATATATATATGCATATGCATATATTGGAAGAAAATACACAAAAATATTTGTACTAGTCACTTCTGCAAGTACAAGATGATTTGTTAAACACTACTTTTTCTTACTTCTGCATTTTCCATTTTCTAAAGCTAGTATGCTATTTTTAAAACCAGAACAACAACAAAAGACCTCATTAAAAAAATACTTAACAGCTGCTCTTCCTAACATGATGATTGGAGGGTCACCACACAGAGAGAGGGGTTCCCGGGTCTCCCCGGAGATGAACCATGTGGGAGGTGCCAGCTTTAAAACAGCCTCCAGGGACCAAGGGGTGCAGGACAACGGATCAGAGTGGGAGGCAGGCACGGTACTCAGGGCCGAACAAGATGTGGTCAGAAGTGGGGGAGTCAGACTGTTAGGGGAACCGAAGCTGCAAGGAAAGAAGCAATAAAATAGGTCACGTCCACAATTCAAGGCGTGAAAACAAGGAAGGTGGAATCTCGTGGGTTCTGTAATGGAGGAAAATGTAACTTCCTTCAGGGTAAAGTGGCAATGTCCCCAAAGGCAAACTCAGCTGAACGTTCTGGGTGTTTCTGTAGCTTGAAATGATCTGCAGGCGGGCTGGTGGGGGGTGGGGGGGGTGCTGCTTGTCTAGAGGAAGGAGAGATGGACTCCCTTGGGATATGGAAGAAAAAAGGCCCGGATGTGCTTGCTGGCTTTTTGTGTTTCAGCCCTCCTCCTCCTCCTGATTTTATGTGTTTATTTATCTATTTATTCATTCATTCACTTATTTATTTATTCTTAGAGTGAGAAATAGTGAAGGTCTGGATCCAGGAGATAAAGAGCCCTTTTACCTAAGAGGCCGTTTAAAAACTCGGAGCACCGGTGGCAGAGCTGATTCCAAGGCCCAGGTGACAAATGTCAGCTCCGAGGCGCTGAAAGGAGAACTCTCTCCACCTCCACCGCACCTCACACACACAGACCGCAGCCCCGTGCTGGCCGGGAGAACGCAGGCCTGTGCACAACCTGCTTCTCTCCCCAGAACCTTCTTCGCTCCCCCAGCACAGTCCTGCCCTGCGCCCGGCCCCGGCTCCCTCATCACAGCCCAGCCCTTCCTGGGCAGCCAAACGCAGGGCGATGTGCCGTGCCACGTGGTCTGCCTTCCCAGAATTCGCCTCGCTGGCAGGTTACATTTCTTTAAGACAGTGGTTCTCACCCTGTGGGTCGCGACCCCTTTGGGGGTACAACGACCCTTTCACAGGGTCGCCTAAGACCACTGGAAAATGCAGATATTTACATCACGATGCATCACAGTAGCAAAATTTCATGGTTGGGGGTCACCACCCCATGAGGAACTGTATGCAAGGGTCTCAGCCTTAGGAAGGTTGAGAACCACTGCTTTAAGAAGACTCGGTTGAGTCGGTCTCCTCTACAGATTACAAATTAAATCCTCTAGAGATGACAAATCCCATGCATTCCCGGTGCCTAGTACAGAGCCTAGGACACAGAAAGCCTGCAACAATAACAACCAAAGAACTGCAAAGAATGAGGGCAGATAGGGAAGAACCGCTATGCGGTACCTTAGTGCACGATGCAGTTCCCTCATGGATGGACGTTATGGAGAGCAGTATCGGTGGCGGATCACCATCATCCAGTAGCTGGCAGGCAGCAGCCGACCCGGAACTCCTAAGGAAAAGAAGAGGAGGGGACATGAGAGGCATCGTAGATCCTAGAAAATGTACCAAGTCACAGAAAGCGCACTCGTAGAGAAGTCACCCCCTCTGCTTTCCCAGCGCACACACACGCAGCATCTCTGCTGGCAACGCCTCTCGTCCCTGTGATCAAAGGAATCGTGCCCACGATGTGGGATGGAAAGTCAGACTTGGCGCTGAGTGGACTCTGCTGCCTTATCGTCTACACCCCTCACCCCCTTTTCACCCAGTGTTCCCGCGCCTCTGCTGTCAGACCCTCGGTTCCAGGGCATCTCCATCTGGCAGAGGAAGGGGTGCACTTTCTCAGGATCTCTGCCCTGTGCGGGTCCAAGAGCTACTCCCAGAAGCCCCGTCGGCGAGCCAGACCCGGGAGCACTTGCCAATTACCCTGCGTCTGCTTCTCCCTCGGGGCCAAGCCCCTCGCACAGACATGTTTGCCTTGGATTCTACGGGGACCCCTGGTGAACGCTTATCTTCTTGGTTTGGGTTCTTGAAAGAGAAGAGAAAGCAGCGGACGGGGAGAGAAAAGAGAAGGAAAAACATGAGTTCAATTGGCCAAATTGTGTTTGCCTGGGTCAGTCTCTAAGAGAGTCACTGAGGGCAGGGAGTGACGTGATAATGATGATGATGATGATGATGATTCTGATGAGGAAGAGGAGGGGGAGAAGCACGAGACGGAACGCAACAGGTATCAATCTAAGAGCAGCGCCTGACCCTTAGTGCTAGCTCTGGGCTGATCACCAGGGACTGCGGGCACAGCCTTAGTCAAACACTGGGGAGGTAGTGTCATTATCACGACAAATCTCAGATCCTCTCACGCTTGAAAAACTCCTGCACGGACTGCTGCTCAGTCACCCCTGGGCTAGATCCACACCCTACTGTCTTCTGGAATGCTCCATCTTGTGGCCTATGAATGGGTGACTTCTCTTTCACGCCCTTCTGTATCTAGAGCTGGAACCGTTTGCGTGGTTCCATTCATTTAGACACGAGCATGGGAATTTCTCCTACCCGCAAACTGGTTTAAACTGAAGCCCAAGTTGCTCCTAACTGTGGGTGTTTACTGTCATAAAATAAGCTTAAACCTAAACTTCATAAAGCCGGTCTTTGGCCTGGCCGGTGTGGCTCAGTGGTTGAGCATCAAACTATGAACCAGGAGGTCACGGTTCGATTCCTGGTCAGGGCACATGCCCAGGTTATGGTCTTGGTCTCCACTGGGGGGCATGCAGGAGGCAGTTAATCAATGGTTCTCTTTCATCATCCATGTTTCTTCCTGGCCTTCTCCCTCTCCCTTCCTCTCTGAAATCAATAAAAATATTTTTAAAATCAATCAATCTGGTCTTTGGATACCATTTAGCCCTTCTAGTAAAAAACTAAACAGTCAACCTGTTTGAAGAAGTCTAACTAGCTTCACGAATACTTTCTTCTTTTATAAGCTCTGATGTTTAAAACCCTGCAGACAAATGACCAGCATTGAAAGAAATTTAGAAACAAGTCCAGGGAGGCAATACATCCACTAACTCAAGTCAAACTAACTCCCTTGGAAGGAAACAGCTTTTCAGAATAAAAAAAAAAATGGGCTATTTATCCTCCAAATTTATTTTGTTTTTATTGACTTGAATATGGAAATTAAAAAAAAAAAAAGCAACCACCAAAGTTTTAACTGGGGATCTGTGCGGCATTAATTGCAGGTTCTCTGCCCAATGCGTCCAGATCAATGGAGAAAATCAGCCGTAAGAGCAAAAAACAAAAACACATTAAAGCAAGAAAATACCGCTTTGCAAGCAAGCTCTTCAACTTGGGAGAAGCCACAACTTTATGACTTTTTCAGCGGAGACAGAAGTGAATTTTTTTTTAATTCTCTCATTCCTATGGGGCATTAAAGACACACCATAAAGCAGTGGGCTGCCCATCAGCCATGGCCAGCTTAACAGATGATGACATACATGACATGGAGGTGATCGAGAGCCGCATTTTTTTCGCCCCGAGGACGGCCTTTTTCATTCTCCCAACTTCTCCGAACAAAAAGAGCTTTCTGGGAAACAAGGGAAGAGTCAGCATCGTAGGAAGAGGGAACGCTTTGTGTCGGTTTCCAAGCTCCGATTCCATCCAAGTTGAATGTTGCATACAAATCTCCATTTGTGAGACACCCTCATCTACCAGTTAATCAAAGCCTTGGAAATTCAAGGAAACCTGTGTTTATGGAAATCTGGCATTTCTGTAAAGTTCTGAATGAGGCCTAAATAGAGCAGTTCATCTCATTTTGAAACTAATGGCTCCTGCCAAGTGGTTTTCCAAAGCTGGGTCTTCTGGCTCAGTCAGCATTTAGGAATTCATTTATGAGTTGGGTTAGTCGGGAGACTCTGGAATTCAAATTTATGTCTGCAGCCCACGACTTTGCTCTGATAGGTCTCTGAGAAGAGATTGTAATCAATTTACCAAACCCAGACTGCAGGAAATTTTCATATCCCAGAAAGGAGTGCTGGTGTGGGGCTCTGTCTACTCTCTCCACCGGCCTCTCCCCGCACCCCCTGCTCCCTGCGAGCGGGCTGTGGAGGGTGGGTCACTGTCTATAGGGGCTCTTGCCCCATAGTGTGTCCCTCCATTCAAAGTAGCCCCACTGGGTGCTCTAGAATTCGCCTCCCTTCATAGAAAGTGGCGGAATATATGAGTGGCCAGACACCTCGGATAGCATGCGTGCTATCCATCCTTTTGGTGATGGAAGTAGCCAGAGCTCCGTTAATTAGTCATCCAATTTGTTGTAAAGATTTATCTGCCTTGAAATGTTGCAGGAAATTAGAATATGGGTTTGGGGTGTGTGTGTGTGTGTGTGTGTGTGTGTCCCAGTCTTTATAAACCCAGTCTTTCCTCTCTCTTGGGGCAAGGAGCAAGCATTGAGCAGCTTTTCAATGCGCCCATAAATTTCCTGCTTTTTTTTCCCCCCCGAGTTTCCTTTGAAGAAGTCATCGAATAAATTAGCGGAGCTGGAAAGGTGCCTCTAGTTTGTGTTGGCTTTGGCTTTCAGGGAGTGACTCAATAAACAAAAGTCAGTGCATTCAAACAGTAACAAAGTAATTTCCATGATGAATCAAGTGTGAAAACTGGTTTAACCTCTCCTGTTTTACAAACTCTATATCACCCCGAC
>PVJN01005969.1:0-78266 GCA_004026805.1 Lasiurus borealis | reverse complement strand
CACTCACAGTGGGTAGTGACCTTAAAACTCAATAGTATATGCAATAAAGGCCCTTCCCAGAGCTCAAAGCAGGGGCTCAGTAAACAAGACACCATAGTGGGGAATTTCTCTTTGCCCATCCAAGGTTTGCTATTGTCTTGGTGTCTGGAATTCAAGCCATTACTGCCTGTCCTGAGAACACAGAAAATGTGTGTCTGGGATGTATTAAAGGAACAGCAGAAACAATGAGGAACAAATAGAAAGTGGGAGAAATGAGATTTTGAGGTTACCGTAATGGGTTAGGAGGGAAACAGGGAAATAAGCAAGGAAAGCCAAATGACTGTTGCTGCCTTGTGAGAAATGCACACACGCTGAAGATCTTGTAGACCTTTTGCAATTCCAGGAGAGGGAAGCACTAGAGCCTGGGGGCTGTGGGAAGTAGCTTTTGTCCTCACTGCCACCCTACTTCTCAGCTTTCACGATGAGGACTCTAGAAGTGTGGGTTGAAAGCTGGCGGCACTGGAATTTCTACTCGCCTCCTCCCAACCTTCCACCAGAAAGATCTATGTGAATAGCCATTTGCTCAGGAAAATGTCTTCACACGCACCACGATTGCAGTTAAGGGATTATAGCACCAGGTGAATCACAGAAATGAGAAAGGAGGCATTGAGGAGGAAGTTGTCCATTCACACCACACACCCATTACCCCATCCCCAAAGCCCCAGCAGCCCAGGAGGAAACTCCCTCCCCTTGGTGCAGCGGGTGAGGGGGAGGTATGAAGGGAGTGCCAATCTCACTGGGGACCCCAGGGCCCGCCTTTCTAGCACCAAGCTGACTCCCATCCTGGGATCCGTCAATTCCACTTCTGTGAATTTATCTGAAGAAAAGGAAAACACTAGTATTTTGAAGATACATTTGCAGCCGAGTGTTCACTACAGCATTTTTCACAATAGCTAACACATGGAAGCTATCTAAGTGTCCACCCATGCTGAATGGAGGAAGAAAATATAATACAGTGGAATATTTTTCAGCCATAAAAAAGGAAATCCTGCCTTTTACACCAGCATGGAGGATCTTGACAGTATATGAGGGAAAATAACTCTGACAGAGACAGACAAATAGTATATGATCTCACTTATATGCAGAATCTAAAAAAACCAAAGCCAGAAAGAAATAGAGTATAAAATAGCGATTCCCCGGGGCTGTGGATGTGTGGAGGAAATGGGGAGATGCTGGTCAAAGGGTACAAACTTTCAGCTATTAGATAAATACTAATCTCGGGGGGAGGGGGTCTAATTACAGCATGAAGACTATAATTAACAGTACTGTATCATATACTTGAAAGTTGTTGAGGGAGTAGATTATAAATGTTATATTAAGACACAATGGTAACATGTGAGGGATAAAGGTTAACTAACCCTGTGGCAATCATTTTGCAGTACATATGTGTATCACATTATCTGTTATTTAAGCTAAGATTTAGGGGTACACAATAGTCAACAAGGACTTGGTCATGATGTCAGTGCTGGTGTGTGCTGCTTATCATTACACATACAGACCCATTAAAATTTTTTTTTACTATATTTTATTGATTTTTACAGAGAGGAAAGGAGAGGGATAGAGAGTTAGAAACATCCATGTGAGAGAAACTTCGATCAGCCGCCTCCTGCACGCCCCCTACTTGGGATATGCCTGCAACCAAGATACATGCCCTTGACCGAATCGAGCCTGGGACCTTTCAGTCCACAGGCCGACTTTCTATCCACTGAGCCAAACTGGTTTCGGACAACTAAAAAGTTTTTACAAAGTATTTATGTCAAGACTCTTTTTCCCAATATTTAATTTTTTAATATTTAATTTTGTAACACGTAGTTTAGTTTCCCCCAGATATTTTAAATTGGTTGACCAAGAGTGAGGCCCAGGCAGTTCCCAGCAAGCTGCAGACTATTTGCATCTTAGGAGTGGGTCAGAAAGACAACTCTGCAGCCATGGCAGGACCTGGATTGATCTGGAAGACAAACCAGTCTTTTCTGGGAAAGCTCCAAAGTAATATGATGCCCAGACTTTAGCTAAGGAGAGACACCTGATTTTATCCAAGACCAAGTTCTGAACTTTCTAGAGGCTGACCAGCTGCATGTTCAAGAGTCCAGTCCCAAGTATAACACCCATCTTCACAATACAGTCAGGCACAGGCAGCAGGAGACCTGGGAGAAGCCTCAGCAAATCTGTGCCTGCAGGAGACAGTCTCCAGGCCTGCAACCATAAAGGAGGACTTATGTACTTTTGATGTCACAGACACCATGAAGATAATTGCACTGGGAAGTGTGGGTGAAGCCCTAAGCCAGTGGTTGGCCCTGGTTAGCTGAGCCTCAGGTGGCCCTGGGTGGCTGAGCAGCCGCCACCAAGGCTTTCCTGTCCTCAGGCCCACCCTGAGCAGCTGTGAAGCCACCATTCTAGGCTTGCCTGCGTCTCAGGCCTGCCCTGGGTGGCTGGGGGGAAAAGGGGTCTGGAGGATTACGGAGGCAGGTGCACAGAGCCAGACATGCTTGCAGATGAGCCCAGCCTTGCCACACACCAGCTGCCCCAGAGGGGTTGAAGAGCCTGGATGCTGCCATCTTTGAGGGTGTGACAGTCAATTAGCATATCCCTCTTTATTAGATAGGATAATAAGAGAATAAAAGGTAATCTGCATTTATGAATTTCTTATAAGTCCTTGTCTTGATTGTCAGATTGGTGTGTTTTTTCCTCATAAGGATAATTTTTAAATGATAGCATTTGAAAGGAGTAAATATAAAAATCATAGATTTTATAATGTCTTTCTGTAATAATGACAAAAAGAAACACCCTGAAATGATGAAATCTCTAACATAAGCTCTAATACAATAAAACAAAGCACTTAGAGATGGGATAACAATAGCAAACCTCACCTTCCTCAGGGGTGTTTTTCCCTAGGAAGTTTTGAAGTCAGGGTGGGAGACACCTGTGCCCTCTAAGTCTGGCCAGTGCCTGAGCCTAACTCAGCAGCATTCCCCTGGGGCTGTGGTCGGCAAACTGAGGCTTGAGAGATAATCCCAGGATCAGGTCTCTGTGGCCCACAGCTTCTCTGCAGGCAATCAATTCCCTGTGGAGATATCCAGAGTCAGACTCTGAAAGTGAAAAAAACAAGAGGGAGATGGGTGTGGCTTTCAGGGCAGAGACGCTGGGCTGGGAGGCAGAGAGAGCCAGGAGCCAAGAAGAATGTTATAAAACCAAAGGAAAATTAGGAGGAAGTTCTGCTGATAATGTCCAGCAGTCTGGCTTTGGAAAACGGTTCACCTAGAACCCCTCAGCATATTTGTTTCCTTTCATGTCAATCCTGTTTCGTGCTCTGGACTCTAATGCTCTGTTGTATTAAAATTGCATGTTATTAAATTTTTGAAGGATGAAAAAAAAGAGTGAGGTCCAGATTTGAACATTTTTGAAAGGTCCTTAGAGATTATGTGCACAAACGGGATCAAGGTGTTTTAATTTGGCTTATGAAACTTATATTTTATCCATTATGCTGAAGACCCTTGTCTGAATATACAAGAACCTATCCTGAATTTCTAGGAAAGAAATTGAGGTAGACAATCACTTAGACATAAAATGATGGTCTTTTTAAAATATATTTCAAAAGGAAGGGAGAGGGAGAGAGAGATAGAAACATCAGTGACGAGAGAGAATCATTGATTGGCTGTCTCCTGCAAAACGTCTAGTGGGGATTGAGCCCGAAACCTGGGCATGGGCCCTTGAATAGAATTGAACCCAGGACCCTTCAGTCTGCAGGCTGACGCTTTATCTACTGAGCCAAACCTGCTAGGGCAAGAAACATTTCTAATATTAACTAAAAGCAGCATATTCATGGTGGCCAAAGTGTGGAAAGAACCATATCCTTCAGTAGAGGATTGGATAAAGAAGATGTGGCACATGTATACTATGGAATATTGCTCAGCATAAGAAAAAATGAAATACTGCTGTTTGTGCCAACATGGATGGACTTTGAGAATATTCTGCTAATTGAAATAAGTCAGTCAGAAAAAGCTAAGACCATATGATTTCATTCATATGTAGGATATAAAACTGAGACAGATACAGACAACTGCATGGTGGTTACCAGAAGGAATGGGGTAGGCAGTAGTAAAAGATGAAGAGAGCCAACTATATGATGATAGAAGAATATTTAACTTTGAGTGGTGGATACACAATGCAAGATACATATCATGTATCGTAAAAATGTACACTTGAAACCTATATAATCCTATTAACCAATGTCATCCTAATCTTCCTATCTAATAAAAGAATAATATGCAAATTGTCCACAACTCCACCAGCCACGCCCACCAGCCAATAAGGAGCAAGTATGCAAATTAACCCAGCCAAGATGGCTGTGGCCATGGAAAGAGCAGGAGGCTTGAGTTTCCCCAGCAATGGAGTAAGTCAAGCTTTCCACCTGTCCTGTCCTGTCCTGGCCTTCGCTTAAGGCTATAAAGTTTCAAATATAGAAGATTAATAAATCCCAACAAAAATGGCAGCATCCATGGAGCTGGAGAGAGCAGGAGGCTTGAGTTGCCTCTGGTGATGGAGGAAGTCAAGCTCCAGCAGCCCTGGCCTGCCTTGGTCTCCACTCAAGTCTACAAAGTTTCAATTATAGAAAAATAAATAAATCCCCCCCAAAAAATGGCAGCAGCCATGGAGCAAGCAGGAGGCTTGGCACCACTCAAGGCTACAGTTTCAATTATATAAGATAAATAAATTCCAGATACCAGGGTTTCTGCTTGGGTTGCTGGGGTGTGTGGCCAGCCTGCAAACCACCACAGGTCCCATGCCCAGGCCACCCCATCCCCCAAGGGAACCCCCACCCTGATCTGGGACACCCTTCAGGGAAAAACAGCCAGCCCTCACCCATACACCTGGCCTTTATCCTATCTAATCCTATCTAATAAAAGAATAATATGCAAATTGACTAACTCCAACACACAAGATGCCTGCCCCCATGTGGTCAAAGATGACTGCTCCATGTGGAAACAAGATGGCCACCACAAAATGGCCAGCAGGGGAAGGCAGTTAGGGGTGACCAGGCCAGCAGAGGAGGGAAGTTGGTGGCAGGAGAGCAGTTAGGTGTCACTCAGGCTGGCAGGGGAGTGGTTAGGGGGTGATTAGGTTGGCAGGCAATTAGGGGTAATCAGGAAGGCAGGCAGGTGAGCAGTTGGGAGCCAGCAGTCCTGGATTGTGAGAGGGATATCCAACTGCTCGTTTAGGCCTAACAGTCAGACATCCCTCGAGGGGTCCCATATTGGAGAGGGTGCAGGCTGTGCTGAGGGACACATCCCCCCGTGCATGCACTGGTCCTCTAGTACATAATAAAACTCTAATATGCAAATCAACCGAATGGAGGAATGACTGGTGGCTATGATGTGCACTGACCACCAGGAGGCAGACACTCAATGCAGGAGCTGCCCCCTGGTGGTCAGTGTACTCTCACAGGGGGAGTGCTGCTCAGCCAGAAGCTGGGCTCACGGCTGGCAAGCGCAGCAGCAATGATGGGAGACCTCTCCCGCCTCTGAGCAGTACTAAGGACCCTTTGGAGGATGTTCACAGAGGGATCCCATACTGTGAGAAGGCATGGACCAGGCTGAGGGATCCCATACTGTGAGAGGGCATGGGCTAGGCTTCTAGTGCACGAATATTGTGCACTGGGTCTCTAATAAATGTAATAAAAATGTCTCTTCCTATCTCTTCTTTTAATATTGGCAAACATGAGGGTACTTTGCATTTAAATCAGTATGGAAGCATTTCTGTTTCAAATGAGCAGCAATATTCTTATGTACCTAATCAGTTGTTTCTGAAGGCAATTACTATTAGAAAGAACTATTCTAGATCTTACTCTTAAACTGATAATGATTGACACCATTCAGCTTTAAGGTGGGAAAATAGGATAAAAACTCAAATATTTGTTACCACTATTTATCAGTTTGCTTAAAATAAAAATATGAGCCTGGCCAGCGTGCTCAGTGGTTAGCACCTATCTATGAATCAGGTCGTGGTTCAATTCCTGGTCAGGGTACATGCCAAGGTTGCAGGCCTGATTCCTGGTAGGGGGCAGCTGATCAGTATTCTGCTTTCACATGGATGTTTCTGTCTCTCTAAAAATAAAATAAAAATCTTTTAAAAATAAAATTGATCACCATCATATTTACAATCATTTACTCTCCTATCTTATAGTAATGTGCCTTGATAAACAGGCACAGTTTTTCTCAGGTATCTTATGTGCTGTTTATAATTTGAAAGACAGTATGTGAATTTTGGCCTAGAAAGTCATATTGAGTATCTCATTATTTCATTTTTTGTTTCCTCAATTTTCAGATTTTGAATAGGATTGATCAAAGTTTTATTCCAAAAAAATATGTAAGCATAAGAAAGAGAGAGGGAGACAGAGAGAGATTGAGAAAGAATATAGTTTCCAAAGCTCCTAGCTGCCAGCTAAGTGTCCCCACCTTGCCGCTGGTCCTGAAGCAATCCAGCCAGCTCACAAGGCCCCCCATAGTAGGGCTCCACTTGCCAGTGGCCACTTTTATAACCTCCAAAGAAAAAGAGTGGACCAGTTGGCCAGGTTGGTTCAGCGTGGGCAAAACATGGATTGGGGGGTGGAGGGCTGGAGGTAAGTGGGGACCAGGCAAAAGGAATGACCACAGATGCAAGAGTGCAGCAGGGAGTGGAAGGCGGTCTAGAGACGCAGGGTGGTAGTCATACTAACACTTGTCTTTTTTTTTTTTTCACACATCATCTATAATAATAAAAGTGTAATATGCTAATTAGATCAGATGACCTTCTAGACAATCTTCCAGATGACCTTCTGGACTAAAGCACAGCACTGTGGGGGCCAAGGCAGAGGCAGCAGTGGTGGGCTCTGCCCCCTTGCACAAATTTTGTGCATCAGACCTCTAGTCTATCTTACCTAATAATAGAGAAAGGTGTAAATTGACTGTACCTCTGCTACACCCACAGCCAATCAGAGTGAGTATGCAAATTAACCCAACAAATATGGAGATTAATTTGCATACATACCTGGATCCCAGGAACCTCCTGGACACCCAGGTCACTCCCAGCGCAGCCTAGTGACCCAACACTGACTTCTCAGGTGGCTGAGACCCAGAAAGTGAATCAGGGTCTGATCTGCAGCCTCAGTGGAAGCTGTTGATCAGTGTAATTACCTTCTCTCTTTTTTTCCCTCTTTCTTTCTTTTTTTTTTTTTAATATATTTTATTGATTTTTCACAGAGAGGAAGAGAGAGCGATAGAAAGTCAGAAACATCAATGAGAGAGAGACATTGATCAGCCGCCTCCTGCACGACCCCTACTGGGGATATGCCCGCCACCAAGGTACGTGCCCTTGACCAGAATCAAACCTGGGACCTTTCAGTCCGCAGGCTGATGCTCTATCCACTGAACCAAACCAGTTTCGGCCCCTCTTTTTTTCTGATCTTTGCCAGCAGCCAGGCTTTTCTTTCTCTCCCGGCCTCCCTGGTGACTGCTGTTAAGCCCTGCCTCTTTGATCAGGCCAAGAGATAGGTCTGGAGATGCTGACTGGCATGGGGAACGATCAATGAGACCCAAATCTGGGCGCTGTGGGGAGCCAATGGCTGTCTAGACAGTGAAGCTTTTGATGCTGGCATAAGAACTAACCAATCAGAACCACATTGGCCAGCAGAGGAAGGAAGTTGTGGGAGACATCAGACCTGTAGGAGAGGGCAGTTAGGGGCAATCAGGCAGGCAAGCAGGTGAGCAGTTAGGAGCCAGTGGTCCCAGATTGTGAGAGGGATGTCCGACTGCCACACATCCTGCACAGGGTCCCCAATCAGAGAGGGTGCAGGCTAAGTTGAGGGAATTCCCCCTTCGTGCATGAATTTCTTGCACTAGGCAACCACCATGAAACTTCCTTCCACTCCTCTCCTGGCCTCAGGTTTGAGTCTCTGCCAAATGAAAGCGAAGGGCGCCTGGCAGCCTAGTACCGAGGCTTACAGTCAAGCAGCTGTTCTTGTTCTCCTGTGGTGACCTTCTTTTCACTCCACGCAGGCGTGTGTGTGTGTGTGTGTGTGGTGTTGGGGGGGGGTGTTAAAAATTTCATAACCAGTATCATTCACTAACTAGGTGCTTTGGTATTCTCACTTCCCCTGCTTCTCTCCCTCCCTCACCCTACCCATGCCATCGCACCCCACCCCACTTCACCCTATCCAACTCCACATCACCCCACCTTACTCGACCCCACTGCAAGCCACTCCACACCACCTACTCCATTCATCACACTCCACTCACCACCTCATACCACCCACCCCACCTCACCCCACCCCACCCCACCCCACCCGACCCCACCCCGCCTCACCCACCTCACCCTACCCCACCCTATTGCCATTTCACAAAAGTGGACATTTATTTTTGTGGATTTTGTGCCTGTACCAGAGCTGGCCTGGCTGTACTTTTTCCAACCCTTAGCCTATGGCTAAGGTAAATTTTTTACAGACAGCTTGCATTTTTTCTCCTCACTTCACCTGCTTGATGTATAAAATTGCTTGCAAACTCCTACACAATGGACCTATTGTCTTTCATTCCCTTTCATATTCTTTCTTTTTGGCTCAATAAAAACGATTCCCTCTATATTTATATTTATTAATTTCAGAGAGGAAGGGAGAAGGAAAGAGAGATAGAAATATCAAGGACTAGAGAGAATCATTGCTCAGCTGTCTCCTGCATGCTCTCACTGGGGATGGAGCCCATAACCCCGGGCGTGTGCTCGAATCAGAAATGGTTCTTAGGTCGATGCTCAATCCCTGAAACCCGCAGGCCTGGCTCAATAAAAGCTTTCTTAATCACTTGTAGCCTAAGGGGTTCAAATTTTTGTTTAACCATTCCTTAAGTATTCATTTTCATTCGTAGCACACTTTGGGTTTTCATTACATTTTAATTTAAAGTCAACTGATTCCTGACGAAAGAGATCATATATGAGGTTTCTTGGAAAACAACACTTGGAGGCTGAAAACCCCCTCGTCCTCCCTTTCCCCGTTAAGGCACCAGCCCAGCAATTTTTCCACCAGGGAAATTGATGGTCAACAGTGTGGCCTGCTCAGAGTGCTCTCAGAATCCCGAGCCACAGGGAGAAAGCTCGACTGCAGCACAACACCCCTTAAGACTGGTGGGTACGCCCCCTCCTGCCCTGGTTCACAACCCAGCTGGGGGAGCCCATTCATAACCAGAGAGCGCGGGTTGGTAGAGAAACCCGCCCCATGCCTGAGAGCTGTCCAATCACAGCGCGCGCTATGACGCACATGCTGGTTGGGCGGTGCATCCAGAGAAGCCCCGCCCTTCACCCTATCGCCAGCCAATTGCAGCGCGCGGTGCGGCGCGCTTTAGAGCGGCGCCGCGCGGGGAGGCTGAGCGCCGGGGGCGGCGTGCTTGGAAATGCCTGGCTGCGGCAGCTCGCGCGGCCCGAAGGTAAGCTGAGGTTCGGGAGCAGACGCCGCACGTTCTCCTGCGGTCGCCCGGGAACTCTGCGCATCCTGCTCGGCATTCCATCCGGGGACTGGTCGGGCCTGGTAGCGGCGAGACGTGGGTGCTATGCTGCCGGTGGGGGTCCCGGGCAAAGCTGCGGCTTCTGAGGTCGCGGGCGGAGGTCCGGGCCAGGAGTTGCACTGGGCGAGGCGGAGGGGCGGGGTGGGGGGCGGTTTGCAGCCTGCGGGGACGGAAGCGAGACGCTGGACGGAGTTGGGTTTGGAACTAGCGTGTGAGATACAGTTGCCCTCGCTGGTGTTTGGTAGTCCTTTATTTTCCTTTTTTTTTCTGACTCGTGGAACTCACCAGGACAGCGGTGTGTGTGTGTTGGAGTGGCTCTGCTGTCGTTTCCACCCCGCCCCTCGTCCCCCAAATGTCTGTTGCCGCACTTTCCTTGCTCCCCAAACTTTTCCCGAATCTTTCTTTTCCCGCTTCTGTGGGACAGGAGTCTGAGGTTCAGGGCGGCCAGCCTGGTGTGCCCACGTCCGCCCGGTGTCTGGTCACGAGCACGTCGTGCACACAGTATCGCCGGAGCGATATGTACCGTGCCCGGTGGCACTCCAGCGTGCGCGGCGCAGCTGCGAGTCGCTGCGAGGGCAGCCGTGGTTGGAAAGCAGAGGAGTGATGTTTCCCGAGCGGGATCTCGGAAAAAGATATTAATCTCAAGACAACCACGAAACCAGCTTTAGTGGGTTTTCTTTCATGTTATATAGCTTTCACGATCAAGGGTAGAGCTGAGGAACGCAAAGCCCCTGGGAAATGCCTCATGGGCTTTGGGCTAAGCTGCGGCTGGTGTGGCCCTGGAGGCTGCATCCGTTCACCGCACGTGTAGGGACAAGTCCCCATGCCCCACATACGAGCAAAGCAGAGAGCTAGAACGGTGCAGAGAAAGGGTGACTTAATGCACATATGTGAGTAGGGCTGTGATTTCGATGATGATATTTCTATTTTTAAGGAGAGGTTTTGTTTTCTCGAGTTTGCTGTTCCATTAGTATTGCAGCATATGTAGGTGCTAGCTCACATTTCAACACTGCAATCTTTTCCCTTAAGGTTTAAAAATTATGATTTGCCTTTATTTATTGTCCTTCTTAATCGGTGTTACACATGAAGGAAAACTCCACATATTCTCACCGGTCTTTGATGGGAGAGGTTACCCAGGCAATTGGAGAGAGAACTTAAAAGATGTCAAGTAGCCCAGCCACCACAGCTCAGGAGAGTCACCAGGAGGTCATGGTTGAATTCCTGGTCAGGGCACTGTTAGGGTCTCTGGAGGAGGAATGCCCGAGGCCAGAGTGGTGAGAGGTTACGAATTAATGCCATCCTCCACACGAGGTGGCTGAGCCCCAGATGGCTCCAGCACCCCAGTGACAGTAGTCAACGGGTTTTAAAGGACTTTTGGCGGGCTTTTTCTGGGTAGAGAATTCCCTGTGCAGGTCAGGACTCTGGGAAGTTGGGGGGGAGGGGGCGATAATGGTCTTAGAAGTCCAAGGCAAATGGAATGTCCATTGTGAAGGGGCCTAAAGCTCAGTTCCTGGGGGTGGGGAGGGGTCAGTTCAATTCTTTGATCAGACCTAACAGGCACTTGCTGGGCTTGTGGGCTGGATCCCCAGTAGGGGGCATGCAGGAGGCAACCGATCATTGATTCCCTGTCATCATTGATGTCCCCCCCCCCCATCTTTCTTTCCCTCTTCTCTCCCTCTCTGAAGTCAATAAAAATATATTTAAAAGCAAAAGATGTCAAGCAAATACAGGTGAATTTTAATACATGCGCATTGACATTTTTAATACAGCAACAGTGACTTGTATAACAGGAGGAATTATATCAAATTTTGTCCATGGTAACAGGATTTCTTGCTTCTTATTGACTGAAAAATAAATGAAAGTCATTATAAACAATATTAACAATATTAACCATTCTTTCCATAATTAAACATCCCATTTAAAAATAGAAGTTACACAATCTGCCTCTTCAATTTTGATTTTTACCTCACACTGGTGGTCTGGTGCACAAAATTTGTGCACATTAAAAGGGAATTAATTACAGGAAATATAGAGAAAAGGCAAATAGCAATATTAAAATACAAGTATCAGAGATGAAAGAAAATTAGTAAAACATATATGACAGTCTCCCTCCTGTCAGAATCTGGGGTGTGCCATAGGACCTAGAGTCAAGTCCCTGCTCACTACATGCACGTGCTTCGAAAATGTGGGAGACCCAGACCCAGTTGGTCCCACCACTGTCAAGCCCCTCTGGGCAAGGAGTGCAGCCTCAGGTCCCCCAGCCCAGTGCCAGGTGGGGGGCCACAGTCTCAGATTCCTGGTCAAGCCCACCAGGCGGGGTCATGGCCTGAGGTACCCCGTCAAGCTCCACCAGGCAGGGGCCACAGCGTGAGGTCTCCTGGCCTGGCACCAGAGTGGGGCCGTGGCCTGAGGTCCCCTTCAAGCCCCTTTGGGCAGGGAGCACAGCCTGTGGTCTCCTAGCCTGGTGCTGGGGCAAGGAGTGTGGTCTGAGATCTCCCATCAAGCCCTGCCAGGCGAGGGGTGCAGCCTGAGGTTCCCCTTCCCAGCGCTTGGGTAGGGGGCGTGGTCTGAGGTCCCCCAGCCTGGCAGTGGGTGAGGTGTAGGCGCAGCCTGAGGTCCCTGGCCCCAGCCAGGCACCATGCAGCCTCAGGTCTCTGCTGTTCAGTCGTGATGTTATGGCATCCCATCTAATTTGCACATTCCTCTATTATATTCTATCTGATAAAGGAGTCTAATATGCAAATTGACTGTACCTCCACTCACCATAAGCCATGCCCACCAGCCAGTCAGGAACAAGTATGCATATTAATCCAAAACAAGATGGCTGCAGCCATAGAGAGAGCAGGAGGGAGGCTTGGGTTTCCCCGGTGATGGAGGAA
Organism: Lasiurus borealis; assembly: GCA_004026805.1. Lineage (NCBI taxonomy): Eukaryota > Metazoa > Chordata > Mammalia > Chiroptera > Vespertilionidae > Lasiurus > Lasiurus borealis. The sequence goes on along the minus strand of PVJN01005969.1, from coordinate 65,827 downwards.
GCCAAGCTTTCTGCACACCCTGGCTGGCCCAGGCCTCCACTCAATGCTACAAAGTTTCAATTATAGAAGATAAATAAATTCTAACAAAAATGGTGGTAGCTATGGAGCTGGAGAGATCAAGAGGCTAGGGTTGTTCCTGGTGATGGAGGAACCAAGGTTTCTGCAGCTCTGGCTTGCCTTGGCCTCCGCTTAAGGCTACAAAGTTTCAATTAACAGAAGATAAATAAATCTCAACAGAAATGGCTGCTGCTGTGGAATGAGCAGAAGGCTTGGCTCCGCTCCAGGCTACAAAGTTTCAATTACAGAAGATAAATAAATCCCAGATACCAGAGCCTCCACTTGGATTTCTGAGGTGCGTGGCCTGCCTGCAAACCACCACAGACCCCCTCACCCAGGCCACCCCATGCCCCAAGAAAACCCCCACCCTGATCCGGGACACCCTTCTGAGCAAAGCAGCTGGCCCCACCTGTGCACCAGGCCTCTCTCCTATCTAATAAAAGAGTAATATGCAGATTGACCATCATCCAACACACAAAATGGCTGCCCCATGTGGACACCAGATAGTTACTACAAGATGGCCAGCTGGGAAGGGCAGTTGGGAAGGACCAGGCCTGCAAGGGAGCGGAGTTGGGGGCAATTAGGCCTGCAGGGTAGGGCATTTAGGGGTGACCAGGCTGGCATAGGAGGGAAGTTGGGGGCTACTGGGTCTGCAGGAAGGGCAGTTGGGGGGGACCCAAGTCTACAGGGGAGAGCAGTTGCGGGGACCAGTACTGCAGGGGAGGGCAGTTAAGGGTGACCAGGCCTGCAGGGGAGGGCAGTTAGGGACAAACAGGTTGGCAGAGGAGCAGTTAGGCATCAATCAGGCTGGCTGGGGAGTGGTTAGGGGGTGATCAGGCTGGCAGGCAGAAGCGGTTAGAGACAATCAGGAAGGCAGGCAGGCAGGTGAGCAGTTGGGAGCCAGCAATCCTGGATTGTGAGAGGGATGTCTGACTGCCTGTTTAGACCTGGGCCTAAATGGGCACTTGGACTTCCCTCGAGGGGTCCCATATTGGAGAGGGTGCAGGCTGGGCTGAGGGACATATCCCCCCTCCCCTCCTGCCCTTGTGCATGAATTTTGTGCACCGGGCCTCTAGTAGATTATATAGATAGATGGGTGGTTGGAGATGATCTTTGGTAGAAATCTAATTTTACAAGTGACTAAACTTTGCAGAGAGCAACAATATTTGGTGGGGGGGGATATGACTATATCTTATCCCTCCCCATTTGAGGTCAGTGTTTTGATAGATTCCTGAGGAGCTGGGGACACAGGAAAGGAAATGTTATCATTTCCACCAAAGGTCAAGGGAGCATTAAGTTAATGGGCTGCCTGGCCGGCATGGCTCCTATGAACCAGGAGGTCACATTTTGATTCCTGATCAGGGCACATGCCCCTGTTGTGGGCTTGATCCCAGTGTGGGGTGTGCAGAAGGTAGCCAATCAGTGATTCTCTGTCATCATTGATGTTTCCATCTATCTCTCTTTCTCCCTTTCTGGAAAAATGTATTTTAAAAATATATAGTAAAAAAAAATATTAAAAATAAAAAGATAATGGGCTACATCCCAATGCTGACAACCCTCTTTAAAGGAGACCAGGGGTGCAAGTGGGGACTCAGAACTGCTCCCAAAAGGGCACCTTGAGGTCAGGAGCATTCAGGAGAGAGACACCATCATTTTACTTATTATTGGCTACATAATGATTTATTTTGGACTGACCCTGTGCTGAGTGCTTTATATATATTAACTTGTCTAATTCTTTCACCAATTCTGTGAGGTAAGTACTATTATTAGTCTCATTTTATGGATGAGGAAACAGGCACAGCCTAAAGTTTAAGTAACTTGACCAAGGTCACATAAGCAATGAAATGAAGAAGCCAGGATTTATACCCAGATAATCAACTCAGATCTTGCTTTTGTTCAGGTTCTCATAGCCTATTTTTACAGTTTCCATAACTCAGCCATGTCTTATTACTTAACTTTACAACTTTGTTCATTATTTATCCCCTAGTCAAAGAAAACTACAGTTTTCACTTTACTTTCTTGCCTCTTGGTATTTGCTGTTGCTCTTGGTTTGAAGTAATGCCATTTTTTCATTTCTTCATCTGTCCAGGCCCATCTGAAATTTCTTCTTTTCCCTAATCATCCTAGTTGCAAATGAACTTCATTCTGTATTCCTTTGTATTATTATAACTTTGTTTTATGTTAGATTTATTTGTACTAGATCTGTGAAATTTGCTGATGGTTTTTTAATAGAGATTGCTTTGAATCTATAGATTGCTCCCCCCTCCCCCACTGGAGCTGAGGCCTCAGTGCTATTGCCTGTAAACATTTCCTCCCCTTGGGAGTGTGGGCTCCCATTCCTGAGCATTGGAGACTGGGAGGAGAGCCCACATAGCACTGGGCAGAGGCATCCAGGGAAACTTTCTTCTGGGAAGCTGGGTCCCTACCTTCCCAGTTGAAAATTGTGGCTAATGTTTGCAGCCCCAGCACAAGAGGTTCACCCCAGGCTCTGACTGCTGCAAGTTTCTTTTGAGGAATCAGGTAACAGTCTTTTCAGAGCTCCTTTTATTTTATTTTATTTTATTTTTAAAAATATATTTTATTGAATTTTTACAGAGAGGAAGGGAGAGGGATAGAAAGTCAGAAACATCGATAAGAGAGAGACATCGATCAGCCACCTCTTGCACGCCCCACACTGGAGATGTGCCCGCAACCAAGGTACATGCCCTTGACTGGAATCGAACTTGGGACCCTCTATCCACTGAGCCAAACCGGTCTCGGCTCAGAGCTCCTTTTAGATAGCTAACTGCTTTTTCTATTGCTGCTTTAAAGATTCACTGTTTGTTCTTAACCTTTTGCATTTCAGTTGTGATTTCTTGGTGTAGGCCTCCTTGGGTTCATCTTGTTTGGGACTATGTGCATCCTGCACTTGTATGTCTGCTTCTTCACCAAGTTAGGGAAGTTTTCTGTCATTATTTTGAAATAGGGTTTCAATTTCTTTCTTCTCTCTGGCTTCCCCATGGTACAAATGCTGGTAAAAAAGTCTGAGGGGGTACTTACACTAGCCTCATTTTTTTATTTTTATTTTTTTTTTGGATTTTTTTTGGGTGTGCTGCCTCTGGGACCTCCTGTGTAGCTTAGGCCAAGTCAGCCACCACCTGTGTTCTGCCTGGGGCCATAAGCTACAAAGTTATCTGCAGATAGCTGCTTCTTGTGCTGGCCTTGGAGGTGCCCAGGTAAGACTAAGCTGTGGATCAAGTCTGGCTGCTATTAGTCATGGGCCACAGGCCACTTAGGAGAGGTACAGGGCTCGCTGAGGCCAGATGCTGCTTGTTAGAAAGATTTTAGGAAAATTTGGAACTTGAGACAAGACAAACCATTTCTATGAAAATGCTCCTGGAAACAGCTTGGATGTGCCTGAAGGTTGGGTGGGGCACGGCCTCAGGGAATCACCCGGATAGGGAAAACAGTATGAGCTAAGTTGATGTGATAGAGTCTCTGATATGGTGCCCATCTGCTGGCGCTGTGGGGGAAGGGCTCTTCAAAGGAACAATGGCTTCTGCTAGCACTTCTATCTGGAAGGCCCCTGCCCTTCCATCTCTTGCCCTGATGCCAAACAATTCAGTTCTTCTCCGTATGTCTCTGGTGCTCCCTTGCTGGAAGGGAGTGAGACTGAGTAAGTCCTGGGAACTGCTGCTCCAATCCCACTGGTTTTTATAGGTAGATGTTGAGAGGACTTCTCTTCCTGGCACTGGAACCTTGGCCTGAGTGGCCCTGTAGGAGACTGGGACCCGCCACTCCTCAGTGAGGGCCTCCACAGTCAAGTTATCCCTTCTGATTTTTATCCGCCACCCATGGGAGTGGGACCAGTCAGTCCCTTCCATGTCTCCAGTCTTGATGTGGCTTTTTCAGTTTGGTAGTTTTAGGACTTCCATTCAGGTCAATTTCAGGTGGGACTAAGTGATGGTTGTTCTGTAGTTTAGTTATAATTTTAATGTTGTTATGGGAGGAGGTGAGTACCCTCTTTACCTATGCTGCCATTCTGGTCAGGAGTGGTGTCTGTCTTTTTTCCTTTTTATGTCTTCTTCTTTTCTTCCTCTTTCCTTCTTTCTCTCTTTCTCTGCATGTGTATAGTTCTTTTTTGTGTGTGTGTCTATTTTAGAGTAATTTGAAAATAGTGTATCTTTACCCCAAATATTTTTTTCCTAGAATTAAGGACATTCTCTTACATAAGCATAGTATAATTATAAAATAGGAAATAAAAGCTTGATACAATACTATTACCTCACCAATAATTCATATTCAAATTTTATCAGTTGCCTAAAAATTACTTATTTTCCCTGGCTCAAAATCCAATCTGGGATTAATGTGTTTTATTTCATTTTCATGCTTCTTTAGTCTTCTGTTAATCTGAAAACATTTCCTCATAATTTCTTTATGTTTCTTGACCTTGTCATTGTTGAGCATGTAGGCCAATTTTGGGCCAGTTTGATATTTTCTCCTGTATAGGTTTAGGTTTTATGTGTCTGGTAGGAATATCAGAGAAGCTGTCCTGTCTTTTTATCAGTGCCTCTTGTCAATGTTGATTTACTTCAACATTGCCACTTGATTGTGATGGTGCCTGACAGTTTTCTCTACTGTAAAATTACTATTTTTTACCTTTAAAGTTAATAAGTAATTTGTGGTGAGATGGCTTGTGACCATGTAAATATTTCTTCACCATCAAACTTTCACCCACTAATTAATTTATGATTTTCTAAATCTATTATTTTTTTGTTTATATCAATGTAGACTCATATTCTTATTTTATTCAGTAGATCATAATTTTCTACTGTTATTGTTTATTCATGCAACTGATGTACCTTTTAGACACATTCTGATTATTCCTTGAGTACTTTATTACTCTCCATTTCAAGATATGTGAAGCTCATCATGTATTTCCATATCCCATCTTTGGTATCACCCATTTCTTAAGAGCTGACTTGGGCTGAATTAATGTGTTCAAAAGGTGTTCTGGAGTTTAAATAAATTAATGTGTTCAAAAGGTGTTCTGGAGTTTAAATAAATATGCTCTGCATAGACCAAATTATGTTTTCCATTTTTATTGTTTTAGATAAAAAAATTACTTATTTTCTTTGAGTTTCTTAACCGTTGTTAGGGGAAACTGCATACTACTATAGGAGTTTCTACACAGGAGGAATATCCTTACAACAATTACATATTAAAAGGCCATCTATGTTATGGCTGAATTTGTTTTTATGAATTTGTTTCTTTTTGGTTAAGGAAGTTTTAATGGTATGTTTTAATTTATATTTTGTTTAACTGGTTTTGATGGGGGTTTTTATTTCTGTATTCAAAGATAGGTGCTAAGCCAAAAAAACAAATTAAATACACACTAATATACATATTTTAAAAGTGTGTACAGAAGTATGAGGTGATTACTTAAGTTTTGTCATTTAATTTCTGAGTTTCTGTTAGGACAAGAGTCTCAAGGTCTGGGTTGGTTCTTATTAAAATGTTAAAATGTAGTACAGTATTTTGCAGTAGCCAAATGCAAAGAAGGAATCAATGTGTAATTTGTCAAATGGTGTATATACTAGTACTAGAGGCCCAGTGCACAAAATTCATGTACCTTTAAAGTTAATGAGTAATTTGTGGTGAGATGGCTTGTGACCCTCTCCAATCCCTCAGCCCAGCCTGCACCATCTCCAATCTGGGACCCCTCAAGGGATGTCTGACTGCCCATTTAGGCCTGATCCCACACCAGAATCAGGCCTAAACTGGCAGTCAGACATCCCTCTCATAATCCAGGACTTCGGTTCCCAACTGCTCACCTGCCTACCTTCCTTATTGCTCCTAACTGCTTCTGCCTGCCAGGCTAATCACCTCTAACCATTCTCCTGCCAGCCTGATTGACACCTAACTGCTCCCTTGCTGGTTTGATTGCCCCCAACTTCCCTCCCCTGCTGGCTTGGTCACTCCTAACTGCCCTCCCCTGCTGGCCTGGTTGCCCCCACCTGCCTTCCCCTGCAGGCCTGGTTCTCCCCAGCTGCCCTTCCCTGCAGTCCTGGTCCCCGCCAACTGCCCTTTCCTGCAGGTCTAGGTCTCCCCAACTGTCTTCCCCTGCATGTGTGGTTCCCCCCAACTGCCCTCCCCTGCAGGCCTAATCTCCTCCAGCTGCCCTCCCCTGCAGGCCATCTTGTGGTGGCCATCTTGTGTCCACATGGGGTCAGCCATCTTTGATCACATGGGGGTGGCCATCTTGTGTTGGAGTGATGGTCAATTTGCATATTACCCTTTTATTAGATAGGATAAGCAATGCTAAGCCTCCCTCTGGGAAGGAGCTGTGAATGTGAATTGCTTGTCTCCTTTACTTGCTGCAAGTAATATCTAATGACCATATCTTATTCTTGAATAGAATGGCAACCCCTTGAGTTTGGTAACATTTTGGTAATCTGAATGCCTTATTTATTTTAATTCTCACCTAAGGGCATTTTAAAAATTGATTTTTAAGACGAAGGGATGGAGAGAGACAGAGAGAGAGAGAGAAAGGGAGAGGGAGAGAGAGACATCAAAGCATATAAGAAAGAAAAATCGAAAGGTTGCTGCCTATACCCGCCCCGACCAAGAATTGAATTTGCATTATGGGTATGTGCCCTGATCTGGAATTGAACCTGCAGCCTTTTGATGTATGGGAAAATGCTCCAACTGAGCCACCAGCCCAGGGCAGAAGGCCTTATTTTGTTTCAAAATATAGTAAGCCTCCACTTAACATCATCATTAGGTTTTTAAAACTTTCAAGTTTAAGAAAAATGACATGTAATAAAAACAAGTTTATCATAGGCTAATTAATATAAACAAGAATTAATTAATTGGCGTGTTTTTGGATACAAAACATTACCAGACTTGTAGAAAAAGACTAACTCTTCTAATCTTGAACATTGAAGTAAATGTGATCTATAAATACATTTAAGAAAGATTAATAAAATCAAGTAAGAGTCTATTCCTGAAACTCAGGGCACCAGGTGGGAACCAACTCTGCCAGAACACCTTTCCATTGCAGGGTGAACTCATACACACCCATAAACACCCACATTGAGACATTTAGACACGCCAGTCACCTCACATGTACAGCTTTGGGATGGGGGAGGAAAGGAGTACCCCAAGAAAACCCACACAGACATAGGGAGAATTGCAGGAATAGATTTTTTTTTTTCAGGCCAGGAATAGGTTTTTTTCTCTTCTCATCAACATTATAATGAGACAATATTGAACCCAACAATGTTATTGGAAGACCTGTATTAGGTTACAATTTTTTTTCTGTTTTATAGGAATGTCTTTGTGTGCTTTCTTTGTGTGTTGGAATGTAATTTAATTTTGTTCTACGGTGTATTTTTTTCTAATAACTTTGTGATTTGGCTCTGCTCTTTTTCTGTTATTTTTAGTTTATAGTTTTTCAGAATTTTTAGAAGGCAGGTTTCAAGATAGCTTTTATAAATTCTCTCATTTCCTTGTAATTTGTAAAAATATGGCCTCTTATTTGTTATTTAACTATTTCTTGGCTTTGCTTCCCTCCACCACTATTGTGTTTTGTGTTGTCTATTATCCCTGTGCTGCTGAGCAGGTTCCACTACCAGCAGTTCTCCTTAGTATTGGGCCCTTTTGAGGAAGGTTGTCCTAGCAGACTGGTTGTTTGAGTACCCAGACTGCCCCACCTCTTTGGATCTTGTTTGGGACCTTGTTCTCACCCCTTTACAGATACCATTCTCATATTGCCTGCTCCACTTTATAGTGAACACCAGTTGTCTTTCTGCACAGGCCCTTCTTTGCTTCTCTCAGCTTCTTGCATTTCATATATGATACCATGTATGAGTTTGGAGGATTGATTGTTTATTCTGACCCATTTGTATTTTGGACTTTGTTGACAAGTTGTCATTGTTGTCTATGTACTTTTGTTTTTTTGCTGTCACATTACTCCTTTACATGGATATTCAGAGACATTTTAAAAATATGCCTTTACCATTGCCATTCTTGGTTTCCATATTGTTAATTGTCAACTCAGTGAAGTTGATTATTTTTTCTTTAAAAATTACCACTACAGAGAAAAAGAAATCAGGATCCTGTGGAATACCCCTCCTTTCCAGGAGAGTGTCCACCGCAGTCCAGCAGAGCAGGCCTCAGAACTGTGGGGGCCACTGCCTCCCTCTCAGAAGCATGGCTCAGGTGTGAAGAAGGATTTCAGGATTCTCCTGGGACTCCGGTAAAATACTAATTCGGGCGAGGGGGTGTCCTTTAAGCTGAAAGTTTGTTATATAATAAAAAGTAGGTTTTTCGAATGTGCATGTTAAAAAATTGACAAATTAGTTTACCTGTTTTTACTTATGTAGACATGTTTAATTAAAGTTCGTATGAAAATTTAATTTCACAGAAAAGTTTTCTATACATATTACTGTAATTTTAAATCTACACTGAATAGATCTAGTAAATAGGTGCATTTACCAATCATCTCCAGGAAACAAATGTACATGGCTGGGGCATGGCTTAGCGTACCTTAGAACATTGGCTGGCATACATTACTAGTAAAACTGCTTCAGAAAGTCACATCACGCAACCACAACCAATGGGCGATGTGGTGTGATCACGTGCTAACCATTCGCCAAACAATGTTTATGATCAGTGACTCTTGGATTTAAATATGTACACTATATTGGTAGATAATGCAGTCTCTATTTATGTCGGCAAAATTACTATAGTGTACATATACAGCCTATTTGCTAAAATTTATTAAAAACAATTGTAAATTAAGAAAAAACACAATTTAATTATAAGCAAATATTGGTTAAAAGCATTTTGAAATTAACAGGGTGTTTTAAAACAACATCCAGACTGGAAATTTTGTCCATTAAATCCAAATTCTGTTAAATCAAAGACTGTAAAATTGAGGGTTTACTATAGTAAAATTTTTATATCTGAGTGTTCAGGCCACTGTACTTTTATGTCTTTGGAATTCCCTTTCTTCTTTTCTTTCTTTCTTTCTTTCTTTCTTTCTTTCTTTCTTTCTTTCTTTTTTAATATATTTTATTGATTTTTTACAGAGAAGAAGGGTGAGGGATAGAAAGTCAGAAATATTGATGAGAAAGAGAGACATCGATCAGCTGCCTCCTGCACGCCCCACAATGGAGATGTGCCCGCAACTAAGGTACATGCCCCCGACTGGAATCGAACCTGGGATCCCTCAGTCTGCAGGCCGACGCTCCATCCACTGAGCCAAACTGGTTCTGGCCCTTTCTTATTTTCTTTGAAGATACTGCCATAGTAGGAAACTATATTACATTTTTTTCTTTTCCTTGAATTCCTTTAATAGTTATGGCATGTCAGTACTTACCTCTTTATGCCAGGCAGCACCTTTATGTATATATTTTTTATATATGAAGGATACCTACATTCTCAGAAGAGCAATAAGCATCCTCTTTATAAGAAGTACAATTATGCAATGCTTATATATTCAGATATATAATGAGATACAGGGATTCCTTGGGTTATGTGGGACTCGACATACTTTGTTTCCTGGTTATGTCGCCGTCTCCCATTTATTTATAAAAAAAGGTTGCGTAATTTCAACCTATGTTCATATTTGCTTTATGTTTCTTATTATTTACTGTATTTACCACAAAGGTCAGGAATTGTTCTCTTTCTTTTAAATTTCTTTTATTGTTTCACTTCATTACTGCTGTGTCTGTGCTCCATGTGAGTGATGTAGGTGCTTAGGTAGGTGGGTTCCGACTTACGGCAAAAGTTGCCTTATGTCGTGCCATAGAAATGGATCTCCAAATGTAACCTACTGCATTCAGGTTATTTTTTGAAAATGTAACTTTGAAATATTTAAAATATGGAGCAATACTATTATAAACTAAATGTTAGACAGCTTTCTGTTTAGATTCAGGAAAACTATAAAAATATACTTATAAGTATGTATATGAAGAGTATGTGCTTTAGAATAATTATTGGTATATATAAATAAAGGAAAACAGAGAGGAATGCAATTAAGGTTTTGAATATTTTACAAAATATCGTTGGTCTTTAGCCCTTGTCACATAAAGGACTACATTGTTGTTGTTTTTATTATTTTTATTATCTGCTTTCAGTCATTAGCAGCTGAAAAGAAGACTGTTACAGAAAAGAACAATGAATTGTTTGCTAATCCCAAGAAAGGTAATATTTTGTTGATTTCTTGATAGAAAAAGTATAAGGATAATATATCCTTCCTTGATTTATTTTCTTTTAAAACATTATTTACATAGCTTGAATAGACTGTATATTCATGCTTTAAAAACATCCCAACAATGTAATAAGGTACTTTTTGAGAAATCTGTCTCTCACCTTTGTCGCTATGTGCCCAATTTTTCTTGCCTCCTATAAGTAATCATAAGAATTTTTTGTGTGCCCTTTCTGGGTTTACTCACTGACAGAGCCCAGTAGGTTAGCCCAGACTCATAGCTCCAACTTTAAAAAAAATGTCTGATTTGTGAAATAAAATTATGACCTATACTACTTCACGCAATGTAATTCTTACTTGACAAATTAGTTAGGGAAGGCTTTCAGTTACAAATAGTAGGGAACTATATTAGAGTATCTGAGGAAATAGGGTTGAATTTATTTTCTGTAACAAGAAGTCCAGGGAGCCAGGCTCTTTCTGAATTCTGTAGCATTAGTGTGGGGTTGTTCTTGTGGTAGAAGCTGAATTCTTCAGGCCCAATTCTTGGGAATAATGTAAGTCTGAGGATTTTCTCCAAGGGAACTTTTCATCTGGGAAGGAATTCCCACTCCTGGACCTCTATGTTTAGCCAGAACCTATTACATAGAGGCACCTCCCCTAAAGAGAATTCAGTGAAATTAAGGATATTTAAACATGTATGTTGCTGCTCAAATAAAATTAGGGTTTTGTTAGTAAGGAAGAAGAGGATTGGGTATTAGGTAGGTCAATAGCTATGCTGCCACACTGAGTTATACTGTGGGTGAGCAGGGAGAGTGGGGATCTCATCGGCCATGGTATCCTGATTGTGATCTTGGGAAAGCAAGGGAAACATGCTGAGTCTTAGTTTCTGTATCTGGAAAATGGGAATAAGAATGTGTGCCTCATTGGGTTAATGTGAACTAAAAGAAAAAGCAATTAGCTCAAACTCATTGATGGCAGCAATTGCTATTATATCTGATGGCCAAATGAACAATATGAAAGCCTGTTCAGAATTCTGCAGAGTGGGAAAACTGTGAATAAGAGACTAAACACTTTCAGTGATATTATTATTTACTAAAATAAGGTTGTGACCCACAGGTTGAGAACCGCTAGTAGGGTCGCCTAAGACTATCGGAAAACACAGATATTTATATTACGATTCATAACAGTAGCAAAATTACAGTTATGAAGTAGCAACGACCCACAGGTTGAGAACCGCTGCTGTAGAGCCTAAGACCATTGGGAAACACAGATATTTACATTATGATTCATTAACAGTAGCAAAATTACAGTTATGAAGTAGCAACAAAAATAATTTTTTGGTTGGAAGTCACCACAACATGAGGAACTGTATTAAAGTGTCGTGGCATTAGAAGGGTTAAGAACCACTGTTCTAGAGGCTCTCCAGAATTTAACTTTTCTTCTTATCAGTGCCAAAGGCTATGATATTCAAAGTTCAATTAATTCTGACTTCTAAACTATCAAAATATATTATATGGAAAAAATAGTATTTTATAGATATGGCTTATATCTTTCTGTGAACATTTTAAATATAGTTAAACTTGGAGAAAGATATATTAAATAATCTGCCGTCTTTTATTTAATTACAAAGGATGTTTTGGAATGATTTCTCCACATTAGTGTATATTTGATTCTCTCTGCTATATGTTCTATTCTGTAGAATACTCAATATATTCTTAAAGACTTAAAGAGCTTTTATCAATATATTATTACTTGCAGCATATAAGAAGCTTATTAAAGCAAGAAAGTATTGATAATTTAACAAAAGCTTACTAATAGAAATTGATAAAATGAGCTTAAGGTATTTCTTATATACTTGCAGCATATAAGAAGCTTATTAAAGCAAGAAAGTATTGATAATTTAACAAAAGCTTACTAATAGAAATTGATAAAATGAACTTAAGGTATTTCTTAGAAATTTTAGGGTGTGGAAGCAATATTTTTATCAGAGCTGGGAAGTAGAAGTGGGAGAACATACTTTTGCAAAGTGTGCAAAAAAAAAAAAAAAAAAAAAAAAAAAAAAAAAAAAAAAAAAAAAAAAAAAAAAAAAAAAAAAAAAAGGGCTATGGGAACCAGAGAAGAGTAAAGCAGAAGGAAATGAAGAAGGGGGAAGGTGAGAGAAGAAAGCATATAAATTTTAGCAAAGGTTTTTGGCAGAGGTTCAGGAGAGATGGAAAAAGATAAAAACTTAAAATTAAGAGGGTGGAACTTTTGTAGTCAGCAATTTTCTTTAAAAAGCAGAACCTAAAAAAAAAAAATCTGTTTACCAAATAAAATGATACTATGAAGTAAACAGGAAATAGTATTTATATTTTTTCCTGAAATACACCACAGAAATATTTTTATTGAGGTCAGAAATCTCTTACTCCTTGAGATGTATTACTAAATTTGGACTTGTTTTCTTCTCAGGGGATCATGGGTTTCTTGAAAGCAGTCTATTCTCTATTGCTCATCTTTATATGCTAGGTATATTAGTTTGTTAGGGGTGCCATAATAATACACAGTAGGTGGTTTGAACAATAGCAACTTAATATCTCACAGTTTTGGAGGTTAGAAGTCCAAAATGAAGGTATTGAAAAAGCTGTTAATTTTAGAATCTTCTCCAGGCTTCTTTCCTTTGTTTGTAGATGGTTGTCTTTCTTCTCCACGTATCTCTTCACATCGTCGATTCCTCTCTGAATGTGTTTGTGTGTCCAAATTTCTTACTTTTATAAAGAACCCTATCAGATTAGGGTTCACCCTAAAGGCCTCACTTTAACTTGATTAACTCTGTAAAGACCCTACCTTCAAATAACATCACATGGAGGGGAAAAAAGAGAAACAAATTAATAATCTGAATAATAAAGATTTAATTAAAAATAAAAATAAAAATGCAAAAAAAAAGAGTATTGAAGTTCCTGAAAAAAGTTAGAGATGAACTATATTATGACCCAGCAATTACACTTCTGAGTATATATCAATTCCCCAAACACAAATCTATATAATATGCTAATTGACCCTCATGCTGTTGCAAAGATGGCAGTACCCACAGTCAATAAATAGGGAGTATGCTAATTGACTGTACTGCCCTCAAATATGGCAGCGCCCACAGCCAATAAGGAGGGAATATGCTAATTGTCATCCACTCAAAGGTGGCAGGACCCACAGCCAGAAGATGGTGGCATCTAGTCCCCTCAGCCCCACCGGGGCACCTGCCTCCAGAGTCCCCAGTCCCTTCAGCCCTCCAACAGCCCAGGGCTAGCCCGAGATGCAGGCAAGCCTCGGATGGCAGCTGCCCAGCTGCCCAAGGCTTCCACTGCCGGCAATGGTAGCAGCAGAGATGTGATGGGGTGTCACCTTCCCCTGATTGGCGGGTCACCTCCCTCTCCTGAGGGCTCCTGGACTGTGAGAGGGGGCAGGCCAGGCTGACAGACCCTCCCTCCAGTGCATGAATTTTCATGCATTGGGCCTCTAGTTTGAAAATAATTACGTACCCCTATATTTATTGCAGTGTTATTTATAATAGCTATGATACAGAAGCAATCCAAGTTTCTATCAAGGGAAGAGTGAATAAAGTAGATGTAGTACTTACATGCAATGCACTATTACTTGGCTATGAAAAAGAACAAAATCCTCTCATTTGTGACAACATGGATGGAGCTAGAAGGTGTTAAGTGAAACAAGTCCAACTGAAAGACGAATACCATATAATTTCACTTGTATCTGGAGTCAAAAGAAGGAAATAAGTGAACAAACAGCACAAAACAGAAATGAATACAGAGATGCAGAGAGAGACACCCTGATGCTTGCTAGATGGAAGGGGAAATGGGACCCTGGGTGCAAAAGGTGAAGAAGGAATTAGGAAGTACAATTTGGCAGTTATACAATAGTATTGGGAAATTAAGTACAGTGTAGAGCATATAGTCAATAATATTGTAATAAACATATAGGGGGCCAGTTGGGTATTTGAAGTATCTGGAAGATCACCTCATGAATTATATAATTGTCTAGCTACTATTCTGTACACTTGAAAGTAATATAAAAAATATTGAATGTAAACAGTATTTGAAAAAATAAAACCTAAAAAAACAACAAAAAAAACCTGTAGGTACCTCATCCCTGGCTAAACCCCTGACCCTGTCCCCAAGGCCCCTTTTCTCTTGACTCTCCAGTGAGTTGACAGCACCCTGGCCTGGGTTCACTTCTGATAGCACTTCTAGAGAGCCAGACCAGCCATCTGAGTCTCTCTACTGTTGCTGCTTCTATCCTAAGCCCCTCCTTGTTTCACTGTCCCCAGCTTTAATAAATGTACTAAAAATAACCCAGATTTGTATTGTGAAATCTTTCCTGCATGAAGTCAAGAACCCATGAACCTACATGTTCTAGTCCAGCCTGAGCCACACCTGCTCCTGGCACAGTCCCCTTAGGTAACATTCTCTGGTAATCTAGATATGTATTTCCTTAGCCTACACAGTCCAAGCTGGTTCACTTCTACTACCTCTGTAACTTTCAACTTTGTAGGTAACAAATGGTGCCGTTTTGTCATTAATATCACCGGTAATATATGGTAGTGTTAAAACATAGGCACTCCATCTTGTTCCTGTAATCTTAAATGTTATAAAAACTGCTGTTGGATATTTTCCACTATTTATAAATGGCCCTTTGTTCTGTAAATTAACTCTGATATTCTTGGCTTCTGTAAACATGCTTGCTCGAATAATAGGGAAAATGAGCTCAATTATTTGGCCTTGCAAGCCATTCTGCTGCATGTCGTCTTTTAGTTATCTGAATTATACTCAAGGCTCTTGAGTTATGCTGTACTCAAGGTTAGAAGCTTCCTGCAAAATATCTACATAGGGCTCTTTGAAAAGGCTGCAAAATATCCAGAAACTCCATATTTAGGAGACAAAGGAACTAGGGGGTTATAAAGGGAAAGTTTACTCTCTGTTACTTTGCTCAGACTTTGAAAGGCAACTCCTCTGAGACTGCTAGTGTAATAAACACTCCAGATTGGCTTACTAAGGAGTCCTCCGTTCAGCTCACCAATTTACAATATAACAGTGTGACTTGGACCACCTTATCACCCTTCTCCAATACATGAAGCCAGTTTCCAATTGTGGTTTTATCAACCAAGACTGACTGGAATGTCATGATGGAGAGAGACATGCTGGAACTTTGGATGTCACCAGCAAGCTTTAAGGATTTAAGACTTACTTCGAATCTGATCAAAGCCCCTTGGAGAAATGGCCTTATTCACATGGTTCATGGCATTCTTTGCAGGTCCCACTTTGGGAGCCCATCTGCATCACCACCTCCTGAAATGAGACTCAGCAATTGAACTGAATGGACTTATTTTCAGGACTATATAATTGAGTCAGTGAAATATGAAACAATCTACTAACTTTGCTTCTGGAATGATACAACAATTCCATTTCAAGATGGTGCTGCTGTGGAGATTCTGCCTATTCCTACTCTGGAAGAATCAGTTAACAGCCTCTCTGTTCTAGTCTCAGATTCCATTCTCTTGCCCATTAGCCAAAAGATTTCCACCCCCTACACAGGCAGGGACCACAGCCCTTGTCAGCAGGAAGCAGTTAAAGAATACACACTGTCCTCCCTCATCATCCCTAAAAGGTTTCAAGGATGGAAGTCTCTCAGCGGGGAATGAGACAGACTAGCAACCTGGCCAAGTGGAATAAGGAAACTGAAACATGTAGTTAAATGGTCAGGAAGTTTACAGCCATCTAGTAAATTGTAGAGTCCTATTTTCTGTTACGAAGACTCTTAGAAGAGATGGTTCATACTTCTCCTCCCCAATCAGAGGATAAAGAGTTTAAAATAACCCTACTCATGACGATAGGTGGAAGAAATCCAGTTAAGTACCATTTGTGCCAAACATACCCAAGGACAGATGAATTTAAGGGATTAAGTCTCATTTTGGCACATCAGCATAAGTTGATGAATATTCTATTGAAATTCTCCCCTACGACCTTTCCTAACCCCCCCAGCCTTTAAAACCCTCAAGACAAAGGACCCACATGCTTTCCTTCCCAGGAGCACATCTCTGCCTTTTCCTTCTCCTTTTTATTCCCCCATAGGCATGAATCTCTTAAACTCTAAGGGGCCCTACAAGATTTGCAACCATAGGGACCATGGGCAGCAGCAGCTTGTCCAAGGTCAAATCCCTGAACCTGTCTGAAAGACATCCTTTTCTCTCACTTCCCAGTGAGCTGAGGGCAGCTTTGCCTTGCTCACTTTTTTCCTATAATGTTTCTGAAGAGCCTAAGCAACCCCACCTAGTCTCTCTCCTGTTGCCCTTCCTTTTTTCACTGGCCCCAGCTTTAATAAACATACTCTCATAAAAATAAAAATGTAATATAAGTTATCTTTTGTTGACTAGTATTAGTATCAACATTCTGATTGTAATGATAATAGAGTTTTAATCAATTAAGGAACTAGGGAAAGAATACAAGAGTTTTCTTTATTATCCTCCTACATAATAAAAGGTTAATATGCAAATTGTCCCCATGGGCGGTTATTCAACTGACCAGAGTTAGATGTGTGCTTACCACCAGGGGGCAGTGCAGAATATGGTGGGTGTAGGTGATGCAGTGCTGGCAGCAAGTGGCAGTGGAGGTGCTGCCAGCCCCGGTATGAGAGTGGAATGGAACAGGTAAGCAGGTGGCGCCAGGCCAAGGTGGGTGTGAGTGGGGACACTGATCGCCCTGCTGGTCACTGTACAGACTGCAATTGGTGGCAGTGGTTGGGGCTAGGGCCAGTGAGCTGGCAGCACCAGGATAAGGTGGGTGTTAGCCGGGGCCTCAATTATCCCATTGATTGGTGAGAGGGCAGGGCTGGTGAGCAGGTGGTGCCAGACCAAGGCTGGGGGTGGGGCTGGTGAGTGGGCGGTGCCAGGACAAGGCGGGTGTGAGTGGAGGCCCTGATTGCCCTGCCAGTCATACCACAAATTGGCCCCGATCACTGGAAAGGCCTAGGGACCCTACTCATAAACAAATTTTGTATACTGGGCCTCCAGTTTATAACTGTACTAGGGGGCCGGTGCACAAATTCATGCATCTTGAAAAGAACTGTGAGCTGCGAGGCTGGGTGGGTATATGGGTGGGTCTTGGCCCATCCTCCAAGTTCCCACCCAGTTCTTCCTACCCAGTCCCTTGTTTCCTGTCTGCTGCCGCCACTTCCACATGTTGATGGTGCTGGCCCTGCTTTTATTTCTTACGGCATGGAGTGAGTGGAGCCGTCGCCAGCAGTGGGTGCAAGTGGTGGCTGCTGCCCTAATCACCTGTCAGGATCAGGAGCAGGTGGAGAAGCCTTTGGGGTGATTGGGGCCAGCAGCTGCCACTCACATCCACTGACAATACTAAGCAATCGGGGGCTTGCACCCGGTGCGAGCAGCAGCTCTGGTTCCAACAGTGGGTGTGAGTGGGGCTGGCGCTGGCAGCAGGTGCAAGTGCTGGGTGGGCCCGTGGCTTGCGGGAGCAAAGAATTTTCAGTAACCACCAGAGGCTTACCCCAATGACAGTGACCAGCTCCTGCCTTAGTCTGGCGCCCCTGCTCACCTGCTCCACCATCCCACCATAGCCAACGCCCTGTTTTGCGCTCTGATGCCTGCTGCTGATGCCTGCCATGTTCCACACGTGCCCCCTGGTGGTTAGCACATGTCACAGTGACCAGTTGTTTGGTTGTTCAGTTGTTCCATCATTTGGTCTATTTGCATATTAGGGATATAAATATATATATGATTTAGTGTTATCTCAAAAATAAATTTAGTTGAAAAAATTTGCTGCTCAGTGTTATAAGCACACTGCTTCTACCAGGGTTTTTAGTATGACAAAGGAAACACACAGACACATTTCTATTATACCTAAGTTTTGATTTTGTAGTTTATGATTTGTGGTTTTGTTGTTTAATGAAAAAGTCTAAGAAGGAAATAATATAACCCATAATTATTTCAAGGTTATTTTTTTGAATTTTCATTTGTGTTTCAATCATTTTTCTTGTCTTTTGTAACGTATTTCAATCATTTCTACTTCTTTTTCTTCTTGTAATATGACTTAAAGAAGTTTAACCCAGGTTGCACATAGAACAGTAGGCAGGAAGACCTGACATGAGACATTGTCCCTGCTAGCATCAGAATTTTGTGTATGTATAACTTTGTCAAAGGAACATGAATTAAATCTCATTCTGCTAACTATATGAGGTGATTGCTTTTTATATATTTTCTTTTTATTTAACAGAAACTACCACCTCTAAGAGTGCCAGTGGTTTTACAGATATAATTTGGAGCTCCAGTGGAAGCGATCAATCAGATGAAGGTAAACTACTTTCTAAGTCAGAGAGAGGTAATGGACTTGATAGTTCTAGAATAGACAGGTTTTGTAATAGGAATTTTGTATGTTCTGAACACGGGGGCAGTGAAGGTAAATTGATAATTTTGTAAGAAATCCACTTTCTATTATATATAGTGTTCAATATTGGAAAATAGTTACATTCCTTCTCTAATACTTAGTATTGATTATATGTGATCTCACTGAGTCCCAACCTCTAGGCCAGTGGTTGGCAAACTGTGGCTCGCGAGCCACATGCAGCTCTTTGGCCTGGGCAAGTCTATTTTGAAGAAGTGGCATTAGAAGAAGTTTAAGTTAAAAAAATTTGTCTCTCAAAAGAAATTTCAATCGTTGTACTATTGATATTTGGCTCTGTTGACTAATGAGTTTGCCAACCACTGCTCTAGGCTAAGCCCTTTAGAAATATTTTCTCATTTACTATTTCTCACAGTAGCTTTAAGAGATAGGTATTAACACTAGACTTTTTATAGTTAGCAACATAGGCTTGAACATGTGAGAATTGGTTTGGATTCCACTTTGGCTTTCTTTGACGGCAAAGCCAGTAAGTACTCTCAACTATCTATTTAATGCTACACCCATTGCCTCCTTGCTAACTTGTTTTGGATAAATACTGTGAGTGGTTGAAGTATAACTACTACTAAGTCTGTTCTGATGGCATTTTAAATTATATCCTGCTTTTGACAGTTAAAACGGGTTTCTCAGTTTTGGCATATTGCCATTTGGAGTGAGATAATTCTTAGTTTGGGAAGGGAGCTTTCCTGTGCATTGTGGAGTGTTGAGCACTATCTCTGGTTTCTGTCCATCAGATGACAGCAGCTTTCCCAGGCCTTGTCATGACAACCATGAATGTCTCTAGATGTCAGATGTCCCTTAAAGCAGCAGTCGCCAACCTTTCGGAACTCACGGACCACCAGTGAGGTTGGCGACTGCTGCCCTAAAGTAGAGTTCTCACCCCAGTTGAGAACCACAGACTTAAAATTATGGAAACCATGATATTTTCCATATTTTAAAATATATGGCTCATCTACATAGATAAAAGTTTTATTGCTTTCAAAATAAGTTTTGACTTCTTTTTCACTATTATTTTGACAGTTTGTGTTATTTAATTACTGAGTCAAGGTTCTGTTTGTACAGACAGCTCCTGTGGAAGCTGACTATTCTCTTTTGGCCACTTTGTATGACAGCTTGGTAACTGTCATTTGACATTTCAGTAATAGCCAGATTAAGTGGTATTTTAAGGTTATACATAAACTCAGAATTGCTATTTCAGCCATGTTAAATGAAATTCATTGATATATAAATTTGTTTGTCTTCATGTATCTCAGAACATAATTTCATTATTAAAAACTATGTTTTTATGAATGGTGAGGTATGTGAATTATATTTCAATAAAACTGGTATTTAAAAAACTTTATCTTTTCCTGTTATATGAAAAGATCTTTTATATTAATATTCAGTAGTTTCCAAAACTGTTAAAGAATGGGAGGATGCTTTGAACTAAATGCTTTAAAATGAGTTAGAAAGTTGTTGACTTCTCTTAAATAAGTTGACCATTAGGTAACAAGTAAATGATCCCTTGGAGATTGTCTTTTCATTTGCACAACTGCTTGATTAGCTTTTTCTTTTCCCCTCTTTTTCTCTGCTCTCCTCACTTCTCCCTTTCTTCCTCTGTCCATTTTACCTTTATTATTATTACTATTGTTGTTGTTGTTGGTTCTCAACCTTTCTAATGCTGCAACCCTTTATACAGTTTCTCATGTTGTGGTGACCCCCCCAACCATAAAATTACTTTAGTTGCTACTTCATAACTATAATTTTGCTACTGGTATGAATTGTAATGTAAATATCTGTGTTTTCCAGTGGTCTTAGGCAACTCTGCTAGCGTGTTGGGTTGCGAATAAAAAATAAATTAAAAAATAAAATTTACTTTAAAATTGTATTTAACATATAAAATTAAGTTGGAAATTATTTTCTAGGTGAACTACAGTTTGTTGACTGGGAGAGGGACAGTGACAGGGAAGATACTAGTGAGGAGAATGAATTTGAAGACAGTGATAGTGCTGTGGAACATGGCGCGAGTGATGGGGAAATATCAGACTGTGCTTCTTGTGCAAGCAGTCATTCTTTGACAAGTGAAGAGAGAGTATCTGAGCTTCCTAAGGTAAGAATGAATGGTTTAAAAAATTTTTATTCTATTTATGGCATTTCTTAATCCTATCCTTCCTCAAATGTAGCAACTTTTAACTTTTAGTGGATTCTTCTGCACTGTACATCCTTATTGCTAAATAACATGCTTGTAATGTATTTCTTTTTAAAAAATGTTATCTTTATTGTACAGATTATTACAATTGTTCCTCTTTTTTTTCCCCGTAGCTCCCCTCCACCAGGTTCCCACCCTACTCTCTGCCCTTACCTCACCCCCATTGTCCTCATCCCTAGGTGTACGATTTTTGTCCAGTCTCTTCCCGCACTCTCCTCACCCCTTTCTCCCTGAGAATTGTCAATCCACTCCCTTTCTATGCCCCTGATTCTATTATATTCACCAGTTTATTCTGTTCATCAGATTTTTTATTCAATTGATTTTTAGATTCACTTGTTGATACATATGTATTTGTTGTTCATAATTTTATCTTTACCTTTTTCTTCTTCATCTTCTTAAAGAGCACCTTTCAGCATTTCATATAATACTGGTTTGGTGATGATGAACTCCTTTAGTTTTTTCTTATCTATGAAGCTCTTTATCTGCCCTTCAATTCTGAGTGATAGCTCTGCTGGTTAGAGTAATCTTGTTTGTAGGTTCTTGCTATTCATCACTTTGAATATTTCTTGCCACTCCCGTTTGGCCTGTATTGTTTCTATTGAGAAATCAGGTGCTCCCTTGTAGGTAATGAACTGTTTTTCTCTTGCTGCTTTTAATATTCTCTCTTTGTCTTTTCCTCTTTTCATTTTAGTTATGATGTATCTTGGTATGGTCCTCTTTGGATTTCTTTTGTTTGGGGTTCTGTGTGCTTCCCGGACTTGTAAATCTATTTCTTTCACCACATGGGAGAAGTTTTCAGTCATTATTTCTTCAAATAGGTTTTCAGTATCTTGCTCTCTCTCTTCTTCTGGCACCCCCATAAGTCTGATGTTGGTACGCTTGAAGTTGTTCTAGAGGCTCCTTACACTATCTTCACATTTTTGGATTCTTTTTTCTTTTAGCTTTTCTAGTTGAGTGTTTTCTGCTTCTTTGTATTTCAAATCTTTGACTTGATTCTTGTGTTCCTCTAGTCTGTTGTTAGGTCTCTGTATAATATTTTTTTATTTTAGTCAGTGTATGTTTAATTTTTAGTTGGTCCTTTTTCACATCCTTGAGGGTCTTGCTAAATTTATCGACCTTTTCTAGGAAATTCTTGAAAAACCTTATAACCATGGTTTTGAACTCTATATCCAGTCATTTGTTTTCCTCCATTTCTTTCATTTGTAATCTGTTTCTTTGTCTCCACATTTTTGCTGCTTTCCTGAGTTGATATGTGGCTTTGTGGGCTAGCTGTCCTATAATGGCCCAGTAGCTTCGCCTCCCCAATTACCTGAGGTGGACACGCTTGTTGCACCCCTTTGTGGCCTGTGTGAATAGCCTTGTTGTAGTTAGGTCTTAATTATTGTTTTTATCACTGCGGGGAATTGACCTCCAGGCCAGTTGGCTTTAAGGATCAGCTGTGTCTTTGCCAGGAGAACTTGTGTGCTGGAGTCAGCCTTATAAGACTTGCAAAATTGCAAAAGCCTCTGTGCTCAACTTAGATAGGGTGGAGTTTCAGGGCTTAGCAGACAGCCTTGGCTTCCCATCAGCCCTGCTCTAGAAGGCCCCTGGGACTCAGTGTCCCTTGGTAATTGCTGTAGTCCTTTCTGCATGAATACTTTATGCCATTCCTTTCACGACTCCCTGAGTTTCCATGCACTCCTCCCTTTTCCTGACAGTTCAGACTCCCCCCGTATGAGTCTTGCCCGGAACTGGGATTCAATGCAGTCACATATGAGGTTCAGTACAGCTGGGAGTTTGTCTCTCCTTCCTGCTAGAGGAAGTCAGCCAGGCACTCCGCCACCTGTCCTCTCCACATGTGTGTCTCTGTACTTCAGCTTTTGCAGTTCCTCTGAGTCTCCGTGAGCCCCTTCTTTACTTCTAGTTGTAGAATTTCCACTCATCCAGCTTTCCTGTAGTTCTGGATGATGTTCATTCTGTCTTTAAGCTGTAGTTTTGAAATTGTTGTGCGAGGCAGTGTTCACCTATGTTGCCATTTTGGTTTCCTGTAATGTATTTCTAAACATAAATTTTTTATGATGATGTTACATGCAATAAACACCAATTATTCAAGAAAAATGATCTTACATATAATAAAATTATATGCAATATACATTAATGTTTCAAGAATAAAAGGATTTTAAGTATAATAATATTAACCAAACTGTACTTTTTTGGTATCACAAAAGTTGTAGGAAATATTAAAAATATGCAAATAACAGGTTATTATATTCTAGAACTTTTTTTCCTCTCTGGTTCTATTTTTGTTCATCAGTTTATGTTGTTCATTATATTCCACAAATGAGTGTGATCATGTGATATTTATCTTTTTCTGACTGGCTTATTTTGATTAGAATGATGCTTTTAAAGTCTCTTTTGTTGGGTACAGGCAGTCCTCAGGTTACATTGGACTCGATGTACATTGTTTCATGGTTACGTCACCATTTCCCATTTATTTAAAAAAAAAAGTTCTGTCATTTTGACATATGTGCTTTTTTTATGTTTTTTATTATTTACTGTATTTACCACAAATAAAGGTAAGAATTGTTATCTTTCTTTTACATTTTTGTTACTGTTTCACTTTATTATTGCTGTGTATGTGCTCCATGTGAGTGATGTAGGTGGGTTCCCACTTACAGTGCAAATCACGTTACATCATCCTATAGGAACAGATCTTTGATGTAACCCAAGGATCTACTGTATGAGTATTGCTATTGTAGCCTTTTTTCTTTTCCATTTGCATGCAAAAATTTTTTCCATCCTTTCACTTTCATCCTGTGTGTGTGTTTGTTGTTTTGAGGAGGGTCTCTTGTAGATAGCATATAGTTGGGTCATGTTTTTGTATCCATTCAGCTACTCTACATCTTTTGATTGGAGCATTTAATCCATTTACATTTAGGGTCATTGATAGTCATTTTAATTCTATATGGCTAGGTTTCTTTCTCGGTTTCTTCTTGTCAGCAATTCCTTACAGTAATCCTTTTAGCCTTGTAATGCTGGCTTGGTGGTGATGAACTCTTTTAGCCTTTTTTTGTCTGGAAACCTCTATATTTGATCAACTATTTTGAATGATACCTTGCATTTGGGGGTTGTTTCTTTGTTTCCTCATTATGGGTAGTTGTTTGGGTTTGTAACTTATGTATTAGGTAGATCCAGTACACCTCTGAATCTGTAGTGCAGGACAGTATTAAAGGCTGTTTCTGACTAATTGGATTAGAACCCAGAGTTCTAAAGTGGCTCTCCTAACAGCTTAGATATCTCTCTAGGACTTCATTTGCCATCTGTGGGTGCCTGGCCAACCCTTTTGCGCCTTTAACCCTCCTACCAGACTCTATGTGGTCTCCACCTTCGGTCCTTGGGTATCAGGGTTCTTTCCTATGAGTTTTACATTGATTATTCAGGAAGCCTTTCCATATTTCAGTTATAATTCCAGCTTGTTCCTGGGAGCATGCATGTGCAGCATCCTCCTATCTTGCCACCATTTTTAATCTTTTTAAAACATATATAAATATTGAGTTCTGTTCTCCTCAACCACTTTTCACTACTAGCTACCCACTGAATATTTCCTACCCCTCCAATTTTTTATGAACATATGTATCATGTTTTGGTTAGATTGATATTAAGCATTACACACTTGTGAATACATAATATTTGTAACAAAGGCAAATATTAACTATGATTACTTTTCCTTCACAACTTTTTATTTTCTTTAGTTAATTATGTTGGGGTTTTGTTTTCCTGGTTTTACTTATTATTAATGAAACTTTAATTTTTTACCATTTAATTTGTTTTAGTGGATAATTTTTCCTCATAACCGTCTCACTGCTCTAATTTGAACTCAGTGGCCTCTCTACTTTGTGACCATTACTACTTAGGTCTCCTTTCATTCTCTTTCTTGGAATTCCCTTTATATCCTCTTATTTGGAGCAACTTAATCCTGGATTCCATGTATGCCTCTTTCTTTGTTTTCAATCTCATTTTGATTGAGCATATCTTATAGGACCTTTCAAGAAAAGATTTGTGAAAGATAATTTTTTGAGACTTGGCAAATCAGAAGATGCATTTATCACCTTTGGATATGTGATTGAAAATTTATATATAATTTAAAATTGATAATTTGTCTTCATAATTTTAAAGGCTTCATTGTTGTCTAGTTCCATAGTTATTTTCAAGAAACCTAAGTTATTCTCGTTCTTTTTTAAAAAAAAGATTTTTAATGATTTCAAAGATGAATGGCAAGGGAGAAAAGATAGAAACAACAATGATGAGAGAGAATCATTGGTCAGCTGCCTCCTGCATGGCCCACACTGGGGATCAAGCCTGCATGTGCCCTGACCAGGAATAAGACCATGGCCTCCTAGTTCATAGGTCGACACTCAACCATAGCCACATTGGCCATGCTCAGCTACTTTAAAAAAAATTTTTTTTCCTACCCCTTTACCTCTTATGTTTCTTGGTGATAAACTCATTTAGCCTTTTTTGTTTGGGAAATTCTTTATTTCACTATCTATTTTGAATGATAGCCTTGCCAGATATAGTAATCTTGGTTTTAGGTCTTTGCTTATCATTACCTTGAATACTTTATGCCATTCCTTTCTGGCCCATAGAGCTTCTGATGAAACATCAGGTGACCACCTTATGGGAGCTCCTTTGTAAGTAACAAATTGCTTTC
Organism: Lasiurus borealis; assembly: GCA_004026805.1. NCBI lineage: Eukaryota > Metazoa > Chordata > Mammalia > Chiroptera > Vespertilionidae > Lasiurus > Lasiurus borealis. Next base: position 40,241 of record PVJN01005969.1, on the reverse strand, counting down.
CTCTTTCTGCCCTTAAGAATCTCTCTTTGTCTTTAATTTTTGGCATTTTAATTATGATGTGCCTAGGTGTAGGTCTGTTTGGGCTCTTTTTGCTTGGGACTTAGTGCATCCTGAATTTATGTGACTTTTTACTTCACCAGGTTAGAGAAGTTTTCTGCCATTATTTCTTCAAACAGGTTCTCTATCCTTTGCTCACTTTCTTCACCTTCTTTTGCTCCTATTATGAAAATATTATTATGTTTCCTGTTGTCCCACAGTTCCCTTAAGTTGTCCTTCTGTTTTTTCTTTTTGGTTCTTGTTTTTTTTGTTGTTGTTGTTGTTTTTTAATAGCTGATGCTATCTTGGTAGCTGCCTCTCAGGAGATTCTAACTCACATACCTGCATACCTTCTGCCAGGATCTTGTAGTCACATCACTTACTTCCTAATACTTCCTTATATTAATATCTAAATCCATTCTCTTGTGTTTATTTGATATTTCAAGTAGGTTGAAAGAAGTAAAATATGTGCAGTTTTTTGTAGACTTGCCTCTATTTATAGTTTATTGGTTGCCTTTGAATTTCTAAGGCAGAAGCAAGCTCTGAGCACATCTCCTGGTAGTGAAGTGGGCATGTAAGCCAGGAAGGAATAGTAGTCCCAATCAAGGGGTCATTATCAAGCAAGTTACTGTTGTAGGCACCTGGAGCTTAATACTGCTCATAGACTCTGTGAGCCTTAGAATTATCCCATCAGAGGGGCCCTGAGGCAAACAAATATAGGAACTGGAAGCTGGATAATAGGACAAGCAAGCATCACTGAAGACATAAGGGAGGAGATATGAGTAGGGTGTTGACAGAGTCAGCTACAATGTGTAAATGAGATATGTACATTAAATAACTTTGGAGGGAGGAAGATTTATACCATAATTAGGAGTTTTGTACCTATTAATTGGCTCTCCAGACACAAAACCTCTTATATAAATCATAAGGCTATTTTTGTCTCATGTATGCTTGTAGGAATGAAACATACATATGGTGGGTGGATACCTACTGTTCAAGACATTTTCTAATTTAATTCATTGGGAAGCACTGATTATAATTCAGGTCTGTCTGGAATCCCTTATCCAGGGGTGCGATCGATTTGCCTATACATGTGATTCCACTGGTTCCCTGGAGCAAAGGCAATTGCATTCACATCAGCAGCAGCTAATACAAGTGCTTCCTTGTTGTAGGTCACCCTCCTGAGTGTTCTGCTACTTACATTAGCATATTTAAACCTCACAGAAACTCTGTGAGAATGGAGCTGTTTTATCATTTCTTCTTTCCAGATAAGGATTCTGAGTCACAGAAAGATTAATTCCTGTGATTATGAATAGTAAGTGATTGAACCAGGATTCTAACTCAGACACTCTAGCTTCTGGGCTGTGGTCCTGGCCATATTGTTACAATGTCAGTAATAGTAATAGCAATAATAACATTAAAACACAGTAATCCCGTGTTCTTAAATTGTGTCTGTACTTGGCTAAATTCTGATCATGTGAGGTAGATGTTATTATTGTTATAATCCTATTTTATATTTGAGGATATAAAGATACAGTTAATAAATGGCAAAATGAGATTCTAACTCATGTCCTAAAATTTCTTTTTTTTAAATAAAAATATTTAAGCATACATTCATTTTATTTTTATTATTTTTTAAAATATATTTTATTGATTTTTTACAGAGAGGGAGGGAGAGGGATAGAGAGTTAGAAACATCAATGAGAGAGAGACATCGATCAGCCGCCTCCTGCACGCCCCCTACTGGGGATTTGCCCACAACCAGGATACATGTCCTTGACGGGAATCGAACATGGGACCTTTCAGTCCGCAGGCCGATGCTCTATATACTGAGCCAAACTGGTTTTGGCCTAAATTTTCTTAATTACTTATGTTGTATTTCTTGGAATATAGATTAACTACATATTCAACTATTTGGAAGAAAAGCATGATAGAAATTAAAGACCATAGCAATAAATTGTCTTTGACATGTTGTCTTTTAGGACATTTAACAAGTGTAGTTGATTACTGATGTGACTTTCCATGTTGTTTAGTTGCTGTTTGGATTTTCATAATTTATTTTACCATTGTCTTCCAAGAACTATTTCTGTAGAGGGCAGCAGAGATATAATAGTGAAGTCTCTTTATAACCTGCATTTTTCAGGAAGTGTGAAGGAAATGGGATTTAGTTGAGCTTTGTTATGCAATTCTCATGTGCTTTAAGTAGTGATTGCAGTGAAATACAGGTGTGACTGAGGTACAGGTAAGCACCTTCCCATGTCACTGAGATCTTACAAAGCATGCCCCAAACTGCCTTTGTCCAGTCTCTTCCTCCATGGGACAGTCAGGAACAGATTTGGAGAGTGTTAAATTAACTAGCAAAGCTGTTAATTTCCTTTGCTCCTTTTCTGTTAAATAATAACCAGATTATTACAATTGTATTATTACTGACAGCTGCTGTCAGAAATGAGGGCAGCTGGAGAACTTTGCCCTTAACTGGCTTAGGGCAGTTAATGTCAGAAATGAGCAGTACCTAGTTGGTGTTACAATAGTTGCAGTTGAAATAACGTTTTTCTAAACAACTTTTCCCTGACATATATACATGCATCATTTAGTTCTCACTGTAAGGCTATGAGGTTGTACAATATTCTCTTTATAGCTATAAGATTTATGTTCTTAAAGAGCCCTCATAGTAGAGGAATTTTTGTTTAAGTAACAAAACCTATGTGAAAAATAATACTTGTATGACTTTGATTGCAATTTTGGGTTTTTGAGATACATACACATATATTTTTTTTTGCTTCTTTAAAGAACCTTGAAACTAAATACATAAAATACTTTATACATTTAAATTAGTAATACTATATTATGTAATGCTAAGTTCTACTTACAGTCCTATTTCCAAAACTTTTCTCAGTTTAAAAGTTTTATATTATTGCAGGTAATTTTTATATAAAACAGAATTTTATTTTTCTACACTTTAATTTTCATTCCTGGTTTTGTTGTTTAAATTTAAAAATTTTGACATACATTCTCTTTGTCTTAGATTTTTCTAGAGCCTCTAGTATCTTTTGTCCCTCATGGGTACAACTTAAATAGTCTATGTACATCCAGGAATATTTCCCAAATTCCTTTTCTAAAGTTTTGTTGCCACAGCTATAGAACATACCAGTATGTCTCACCTGGCTCTATCAGCAATTCCTACCTGACTTTTTTACTCTCCAAGCTCTAGCAACCCTACCCACCTCCCCTGCTCCCACCCACTATCCATCCTGCTGTTCTGCCAAAATGACAATAAGAACTTGTTTCTCAAAGGCAGGTATGTTTATCTTTAGCTTCCTTTGTAATTTCCCAACTAGTATTACCAATATGTTTATTGTAACTTTGTTTTTATTTTATCTTTTTCTATCTCTCTTTATTCCTATTACTAGTGATCTTGAAAAGGGTATTTTGCATCAAGTTTTGTATTTAGGGAAACTGTTATAGAAGTCTAACTATTTGTACTAGAATTTAGCTTATGTAAGGGAGATTTGCCTAGTTTGGGAGGTGTTCCTATTTCTTATTTTCAGATAGAATCATTTGAATCTTAAAGATGTGAAAGCCCAAGGGCATGGCATGATAAGAGGAGGAATCATCTGTACAGAGAAGAGGTTTGGGCATAGAAACAGATGGTCTGGGACCTCACTACTTTCCTCTCTATAGAGTTTCTGCCATATATTATCTAGTTACATGGAAACACAAGTTAGTTCTTCTTTCTCGTATATCTGATTTATGCTGTATTGTATTTTGAAATAAGTCCTGATTTTATATATTAATCCTCACTGGATGATATGTTTATATTGATTTAGAGAGAGAGAGACAGAGAGACAGAGAGAGACTCCCCCCTCAACCCCTCCACAGGGATAGAAGACGCAACCTAGGTATGTGTCTTGACTGGGAATAGAACCTGTACCTTTTGGTGCACAGGACATTCCAACCAACTGAGCCACCTGGCCAGGTACAGATTTTATATTTTCAAAGCTAGCTTTTGGTATATATTGTAAACTCCCTTTCTTATGACCACTGGTATTTCATTATTTACTATCTTTAGTGCATATGTCTAATCTCTCTTGGCTGATTTTCCTTTCTGCTCTTAGTCTATACTGTACTAACATAGTAATTGTGGACTTAGACTCTACATGTCCTTAAAGCCAGACTGGTCACATTTATGAGCAGATCTTTCAGAATACATAGATAATTTGTAAAATAACATTTCTCATTTTTATCTAAGGTTCCATTGGTTTAGAAGTTGGTAAAATATACACACTCCAGAATCATTATCTAGTTGTCTTAACTGTTATACTAGTAAGTTTGTATTATATCTAATTAACTGAATGCTGTATTATCCATGTTAATATTTTACCTAGGAGAAGTTTTGAAGATTATAGCCTTTTTTTGTTCATTGTTTAGTTTTGTCTTTGTTTTTTTCCTCCCCCGTTTAAAAATTACTTAATACTAGTATTTGAGGCTATGGAATAACTTTACATTGCTTTTCAGTATAAAAATTTGATTACAATATATTAAATTTTAAGAAGCAAAGAGACAAATAGGAAAATAAAGGTTGTCTTTTTATCTCTACTGTTTTTGGCTCAAGTATTCTGAGAGTTGCATTTTCTTCATCTGAGTTTTGATTTATCATTTCCAATATTTATCTCAGAGGTTGGCACGTGGTACTCACCAGATATTGACTGAATCAATAAATTACTGACATGAAAGGAAACAGAAAGTTTGTAGGACATTTCTTACGTATTTAACCTGTCACAGACACTCTAGTAGGGTCATTTCATGTATATTGTTTTTTTTTTCTTAATAATAGTCCAATAACTTTGCTATTATCATCTCCCTTATAAAGAAAAATTTGTATGAAGAAAAGTGTAAATAAATTACAACAAAGATACTTTAAAGATTTCCTATGAAGAATCTGAGCAGAAAAGGGTTACTTATCTAAATATTTCACAGTTTGATGGCTGAGATTTGTGGTTCTAAATTTTTTTAATCATTTGCTGCTGGGGTCTTGATCCATCATCTAGAAGGGTTCAGGGATCTGGAGAAGGGCTGTGTGTAAATGAAATAGGATTCCAGAGAGGAAACCTAAATTTGGGGGGCCAGAGGAGGTTGGCTGAAGAAACCAAGTTCTCCTTGTCTCAGGAACCCCTGCTTTTTATTAACACCAATTATCCTAAGGCAAGGTAGATATACACTTCAAAGACCAGGTTTAGTACACAGAATCCATTGTCAGATTATCAGGTTTGGGAGAAACTGCCTTTGGTTGTTCAAGTGTTTGGCCAGCAGGAGGCAGTAACATGTAGATTAAGATGCCCTGACTTGTCTGGCAGCGAGCAATCATCCATGCATCCCTTTCAGGTCTGGGGAAATGACCTCAGCCGTTTCGAGATGATTCAGCCCTCTTGACGTACTGGAATTGGCTTCCCGCAATTTGCCACATATGAAGGATGACATTTAATATAATTTTGTCATACTCACTGGTTATGTACATTTCTGATACTAGCTAATAATTCATTCCTGACTTTGCTACTGAGAAAGTGTGACATGAATCTGCTCTAGTTTCTTAAGGGGACAGATGTAAAGGTTCCAACTGTATTATTAATAATTTTTTCTTTTTACTACTGTTAAACACGTTCCACATCATATGGTTGAAGATAGCTTGTTTAAATGAAAGTGTAAATTTGAAAGCAGTATTGTAACTTTTTTTTTTTAATATATTTTATTGATTTTTCACAGAGAGGAAGGGAGAGGGATAGAAAGTCAGAAACATCGATGAGAGAAAGACATCAGCTGCCTCCTACACACCCCACACTGGAGATGTGCCCGCCACCAAGGTACATTCCCCCAACCGGAATCGAATCCGGGACCTTTCAGTCTGCAGGCCGACGCTCTATCCACTGAGCCAAACCGGTCTCGGCAGTATTGTAACATTTGATAAACAACTTTTGTGTCATATATTTGTTCTTTTATGGTCCCAGGTATTAAAAGAAATGTGAAGAAAATTAGGTGAGTTCAGAGAGAAAATTGAGTTGGATTTTGAAGCCTGTGTATTATTTCATAAAATAATAAAGAGATAGGATGAAAGAGGTATGTTTAAGAATCATTGTAATCTAGAATATAGGACCCTAGTGTGGAGAAGACAAGAAGCTTTAGAAAACACTAATTCTATCATAGGATAGCAATAGAATTGCTAAAAATAAGTATAGGCATTATAATTTGTTAACAAATACAACATATTGTGACATCAAAAATAAAAGGGAGGAGTAAAAGATTGTAGCATCTATTGGTGAATCAAGATACGTTCTGATTAGCATAAAATGACTGTCTTATCTATGACATGCTTTATGTAAGCCTCATGCTAACCACAAAACAAAAGTCTAGAGGATTAATGAAGATTTTAAAAAAGGGGATGGGGGAGAGAGACAGAATATACTAACATGGAAAAACAGTGGTTTATAAAGATAGGCAGAAATGGGGGTAGGGGATGGCAGTATCAAACAACTAGAAAGTGACTTATGCTAAGCCCATTGAGCAGCCAAGGCTGCTGCCAGGACCTTGGAGCCTCCGTTGGACAGAGAGTGAGGTGGAGGATAGTGACTTGGACACATTCCCCATTTCTCCCCAATGCCTACAACTGCTGGCAACGGCACCCAGTGTGTAGCTATGGCTTTGAAGTGCCAAAAACAAAGTTTGTGAAGAGCTCTGTGGTGTGCACATGGAATCTCATTAAAACTCAGCCGTAACGAGGTACCTTAGCATGGCATGGTTCTAAGTTCTTGGATCAGGGACATATCAAAGCACAAGCAGCCTATCAGAACCGAGACAGCTGGAGAACGGAACACGAAAGAGAGGCTCTGGTACAGGAGGAATGTGTCTGTGGGATGCGTAGATCATTTGTAAGGTGGTTTTTAATGTTTTATTGATCAAGATAAATAAAAAGAGACATATGATGAAGAATCATTTACACAAAAATATGAGCAAGAAATTAGACATTTTGGTAAGTTGAATTGATGGGATGATAAATATTTTTGTTTGACCATTCAGACAAATAATGTGTAGAAACTGCTCAGTATTTTCTTTTATGGTGTTTTTATCTGGAACCTTAACAGAATGAGATCCTTGTGGAACAAATAGCATACCAGGCTATTGTAATGCAGCTTATTATGAAAATGGCCAAAAACTGTAATATGGATTCTGGAGAGTGTTTTTATTTATTCTTCCAGAAGGCCAAAAAGATTATTTTGAAGCATTCAAAAATGCACTTGAAGCTTTCAAGTCAAGAGTCAGGTTTTATTTTCAAACACCAAGTTTTCACCTATGAAATACAGAATCATGTTCCCCATTTTGGTGGTGGGTCTATAGGTTTATTAGAATCCAAATTACCTACTGTATTTTATGAATGCAGCGCTCTTCAGTTTAAACTCAGTACTACATAAAGATGATGGTGAACCCAAAATTATGGACACTGTATAATTTGCTTAAGACTGCTAAGTCTAAGTGCTATTTTGTTACAAGAAAGGAATAATAAGATAAAGAATAAGATTTGCAATTTTCTTGCCAATCTGCACTTTATTTTTGTTTGTTTATTTTATGGGAAAGTAGAAAAGAATGCTGAAACATTTTGTAAAATATTTTTATGTGCTGCTAGGTGTTTTTGTTTGACATTGCAAGAAGTCAAATTGGACTTTTTTTTTTTGCTTCTAAATTTGCATTTATTCTTATTCTTCTCAGTTTTAGACTCCAAACATAAAAATCTACACAAATAGATTTTAGGCATCTGCTATAATCTCTGTTTATATGGATATGTACATACCTTACTCTACAAAATGATTAAAGATAAAAATGTAAACAAAGGAACAGAAAGCAAAATTGTAAAAAAACACAAACCAGAAAGCAAACAGTAAGATAGCAGAAGTAAGTCCTTACATATCATCAATCACTCTAAATGTAAATAGATTAAATTTACAAGTTAGATGGAGTAGCTGGATGGATTAAAAAAAACACACAACTATATTTGCTCAAAGTGAAGGGATGGAAAAAGATACTCCATGCAAGTAGAAATAAACAGAAAGTGGGGTACTCATCCATGTATCAGGCAAATCAGGACTATTACATAACGAAAAAGATAATCTAGAAGAAATTGGTAAATTCCTAGGAACACACAGCCTACCTAGATTGAATTAGGAAGTAGAAAATCTGGACAGACTAATAACAAGTAAAAAGATTCTGTCAATAATAAAAAACTAACCAATCCCCAAACCCCAGGGCTAGATGGCTTCACTGGTGAATTCAGCCAAATATTAATTAACTAGAGGCTCAGTGCATGAAATTTGTGCACAAGTGGCGGGGTGTCCTTTAGCCCAGCCTGCTTCCTTTCTAATCTGGGACCCCATCAGGGATGTCCAACTGCTCATTTAGGCCCAATTCAGGTGGGGCAGTTGGATATCCCTCTCATAATCCAGGACTATTGGCTCCCAACTGCTCATGTGCCTGCCTTCCTAATTGCCTCTGATTGCTTCTGCCTGCCAGCCTGATCACCCCTTAACCATTCCCTTGCCAGCCTGAATGATGCATAACTCCTCCTTTGCCAGCCTATTTGCCCCTAACTGCTCTCCCCTGTGGGCCTGGTCACCCCTAACTGGCCTCCCCTGCAGGCCTGGGTCCCCTCCCCCCAACATCCCTTCTCTGCAGGCCTGGTCACCCCCAACTTCCCTCCTCAGCTGGCCTGGTCACTCCTAACTTCCCTCACCTGCAGGCTTGATCACCCCCAACTACCCTCCCTTGCTGGCCATCTTGTGGTGGCCATCTTGTGTCCACTTGGGGGCATGATCTTTTGACTACATGGGGGCAATCATGTGTTGGAGTGATGGTCAATCTGCATATTACTCTTTTATTAGATAGGATAGAGGCCTGGTGCACGGGTGGGAGTCAGCTGGTTTGCCCTGAAGGGTGTCCTAGATCAAGGTGGGTGTTTCTTTGGGTGTGGGGTGGCCTGGGCGAGGGGCCTGTGGTGGTTTGCAGGCTGGCCACACCCCTCAGCGACCCAAGCAGAGGCCTTGGTATCTGGGATTTATTTATCTTCTACAATTGAAACTTTATAGCCTGGAACAGAGCCAAACCTTCTGCTCACTCTGTGGCAGCAGCCATTGAAACTTTGTTGCCTTAAACAGAGACCTGGGCCAGCCAGGGTATGTGGAAAGAGTGGCTTCCTCCATCGCTAGGAGTAACCCAAGCCTCTCACCTGCTTCTCTGTGGCTGTAGCCGTCTTGGTTGGGTTAATTTATATACTTGCTCTGATTGACTGGTGGGTGTGGTTGCTGAGTGTGGCTTGGGGTGCAGTGGAGGTATGGTCAATTTGCATATTACTTTTTATTAGATAGGATTAGTGTTTGGTAGAATTGAGGCCAAACCTTCTTAAACTCTTGCTAAATATTGTAGAGGAAGGAATACTTCCAAACCCATGAGACCAGCATTACCCTGATACCATGCTATATAAGGACACCTTAAGAAAAGGAAATTGTAAAACCAGTCTCTGATAAGCATATCTATAAAAATTCTCAACAATATTAAAAAACCAAATAGAAGAACACATTAAAAGTATTATGCACCATTAGCAAGTGGGATTTATCCTTGGGATGGAAGGATGGTTTGACATATGCAAATGAGTTAATGTGATACATTACACTAATAGAATGAAAGATAAAAATCACAAGATCATTTTCATAGATTTAAAAAAACCTTTTCACAAAATACAATATTGTTTCATGATGAAAACTCTCAAAAGAAACATACTTCAACATCATTAAGGCTATATACAACAAACCCACAGCCAATATTTTATAATCAACAGTGAAAAATGGAAAGCTTTTCTTTGAAGATCAGGAAAAAGACAATGCCCACCTTTACCAATGTTATTCAATATGATATTAGAAGTCTCAGCTAGAGTAATTAGGCAAGGCAAGAAAATAAAAGAAATCCAAATTGAAAAAGAAGAAGTAAAATTCTCATTATTTGCAGATGATAGGATTTTATATATAGAAAATCACAAAGACTCAATTAAAAAAATTGTTACTGAACAGCAAATTCAGTCAAGTTGATTCAGTAAGGGCTATAAAATCAACATACGGAAGTCAGTTGAATTTCTATACACTAATAATAAAACATCTTTAAAAGAAATAAAACCATCTCATTTTAAATAGCATCAAAAGCAATAAAAGATCTAGGATTAAATTGAGCCAAGGGAATGAAAGAACTGTACAACAAAAAATGATAAGATTTTCTTAAAAAAAAAAAAATCAATGAAGGCACAAACAAATGGAAGGACATCACAAGTTCAGGAATCAGAAAAATATTGTAAAAATGTCAATACTACCCAAGCCATTTATGGATGAAGCACAACCCAAATCAAATGTGTATTGGTATTCACAGACATAGAAAAATGATGAAGCACTAAAGGTCTCAAGTAATCAAAGCAGTCCTAATATGGAAGAACAAAGCCAGAGGCACCACACTTCAAACTTTATAGTATTATATAGTGCTTAAAACACTATGTTAGCATAAAAATAGGCAGACAGCAATAAAACAGAATAGAATGCCCAGAAATAAATCCCAAACATACAGTCAACTAATACTTAACAACTAGTGATCTCTCATGTACATTAAAAGGGAATTAATTAGAGGAAATAACTTAATATTGCTATTTGCCCTTTCTCTATAATAGAAGTGTCAGAAATGAAAGGAAATTAGTAAAATGTATTTGAAAACCTTCATCCTATCAGAGTCTGGGGCTCACCATGGGACCCAGGGTCAAGTCCCCGCCCATCCTCATGTACCTCAAAATCATGTGAGACCCAGACCCAGCCTGTATTCTTCCTATTCCCCTCCCCCTCCCATTGGGCTTGATCCAGACCCGGCCATTCCCACCTCTGTCTAGTTCCTCTGGACAGGAGGAGTAGCCTCAGATCTCCTGGCCTGGTGCCAGGATGGGGGGCATGGCCTGTGGTCACCCAGACCAGGGTGAGGAGCATGCCTTGAGGTCCTCCATCAAGCCCTACCAGGTAGGGGACCCTGCCTGAGATCCCCTACCAACCCCTGCTGGGTGGGGTCATGGCCTGAGATCCCCTATCAAGCGCCACCAGGCAGCGGGGAGGGCTATGGGGGGGGGAGGGGCCCAGCACTGGGAGGGAGGGCACAGTCTCAGATACCCTGTCAAGCCCCACCGGCAGGGGGGGTGCAGCCTCAGGTCCCCTGTCAAGTCCCCTGGATAGGGGTGTGGCCTGAGTTCCCCCAACCGAGCACTGGGGGTGTACCTTGAGGTCCTCCATCAAGTCCCACTGGGTGGAGGACATGGCCTGAGATACCCTGTCGAGCCCTGCCAGGTGGAGGTGCAGTCTGTGATCCCTCAGCCTGGTGCTGGGGTGAGGGCCTGTTCTGAAATTTCTTGTCAAGCCCCACCGGTAAGGTGTGTGGCTTGAGGTCCTTTGGCCTGGCACTGAGGCGGAGGGGGGGGGGGAAGCAGCCTGAGGTTTCCTAGCCCAGCACCATGATGGGAAGTGCACCTTGAGGTCTCCTGAGTTGGGGTGTGTGGCCTGAGATCCCCTGTCAAGCCCTGCTGGGTGGGGCCATGGCCTGAGATCCCCTGTCAAGCCCCACAGGGGCAGGGGAGATTGTATACTTAGGTCCCTGTTGATTGCTCATTAAGGCTTCTTATGGGAACTTAGCCTCAGCTGTGGGTACAGCCATCTTTGTGATGCAGTGATGGTCAATTAGCATATCCCCTCTATTATATAGGATGGAGCCAAGAACACCTTTTGGTAAAGGATAGTCTATTTCACAAATGGTGCTGGGAAAAGTGGATAACCACATGCAAAAACCCATATCTTATACCATTTAAAAAAATGAATTTAGAATGGACTAAAGACCTAAAACCATAAAACTCCTTGAAGAAAACATAGGGAAGAAGGTTCTCATCATTGGTCCTGGTAATTATTTTTTGTATAAAACAACCTAACATAGAAGTGCTGTTGTTATAGTGACAATTATATGATGATATATGAATATTAGAAGCCTGATGCATAAAATTTGTGCATGGATGGGAATGTGTCCCTCAGCCTGCCCTGCACCCTCTCCAATCTGGGACCCCTTGGGGACATCCCTCCCACAATCCAGGACTGCTGACTCCTAACTATTTGCCTGCCTGCCTGATCGCCCCCCTAACCATTCCCCTGCTGGCCTGATTGCTCTCAACTGCCCTCCCCTGCCAGCCCTATCCCCCTCGCTGCCCTCCCCTGCAGGCCTGATCTCACACCCAACTGCCCTTACCTGCAGGTGTGATATCACCCCTAACTGTCCTCCCCTGCTGGCCTGATGGTCCCTAACTGCCTTCCCCTGCCAGCCTGGTCGCTCCCAACTGCCCTCCCCTGCTGACCATCTTGTGAACAACTTGTGGCGGCATTGCACGACACCATATAGGCTTTTATTATATAGGATAGCAAATTAACATGTATATTTTAAATTTATACAATGTTATATGTTAAGTATACTTCAATAAAATAAATATACATACACATAAATGTTAAGAATATACTTAACCGTACAATACAACCGTCTCAATTCTAGGTATTTAGCCAGGTAAACTGAAAATGTACGTTGTCATAAAAACTTGAACTTGAGATTTCCTAGCAGCCTTGCTCATAGCCTCCCCAGTCTGGAATTTACCCAGATGTCCTTCAGCTGTTGGATGGATGTACCCACACAATGAAATACTCTCAGTGCATAATAAAAAGAAACACACTATGCAACAATATAGATACATCTTCAATTTCTTTTACTAAGTGAAAGAAGACAGAGCCAAGTATGTTACAGTTCTATCATAATGGTAAATGAGTGGTTGACAATGGTTGGGCTACAGGATTGACTACAAAGGGTCAATGTGAAGTTTTACAGTAAAGGAACCTTCAGTAATGTGGCAGTGGAGACACAACTTTTTGCATTTATCACAATATACAGAACTGTACTCTCCAAAAAATAAATTTTACTCTGTACACATTTAAACAAATCAGGTTGTTGGAGGAATCCAGGTTGGAATATAGAATGTGGTAAATGATATTACTTTATGGAAGGGTTGGAAGGTGCTGACTTAAGTAACTGGAAAAGTGTTTGGCTGAGTAGTGTAAGGCTAAAGAGAAAAACTGTTTCAGCAATGGTGAGGATGAACTAATGTTATACCAAGGATGGCATTTTGGAGTAGCATAAAAGGAAGATGGCAAAAACAAAAGGAAAAGGTTAATGTTTTCTCTGAAATAAATTGTATAGACTCTTGGGCAAATTCCCTTTTATCTGCCTTATTTGCATTTTACTTTGCAGATTAATTAACACCGATGCGGCCAGTGATGTAAATTTACTACCTTTTACCTGTCTTACTGCCCTCTATTTCCCTCCATGGCTTTCCATGGAAGTGAGTTAGTACATTATTTCTGGCTTTATTTGCTGTCTCTAAAATGCCAGCCCAAGGTATTTTGGAATTTTTCTAGTATATAGTTAGAGAAGGAGGTACAGGAGAATGGCCAGAGTGTGGGTTTATTGTATTGGTGGAAAGGTTCCAGTGATTGTTCAGGAGTATTGAAAGGGACCCAAATGGACTCCATTTGCAGTAAGAGGACCCAAATGGACTCCATTTGCAGTAAGAATACATGCAAATTATCTGAAGTAAATATACCAAAAACTAAAAATCGCTTATCATATTTAAGTATCTTTTATCATTACGTTTAAAAGTGGATTTAAAATGTAAGCTGAGATTTTTTTTTTAGTGTAGATTTCAACACTTTTTTTGGTGCTTGTGCCAAGAACACAGTGTTCTGTTAAGTCATTCGGTGACGAAGCTTGCTGGCTTGCCGCCAACTAGGGTCAAGCTCATTCAGATAAGATTCAGTATAGATTCTGAACAGAGTGGGGAATGTTCCTCTTCTCCGTGTGTTAGGTGGGTCTGGAGAATTAGTTGTTTTACAAGAAGATTGTTGATACTTTTAAGGCTTTATATACAAACGATGCTTTAACACTGATAGCATATTCCTTTCTGTTAATTGACTTTCCATTCTTGAATTGGTGAATTCCCACAGCTCTTCTAACCATACCGGATGATGTAGGCACCCCATGGCCTCTACTGTCTCATTTAAGATAGTACAATGTACCCCTAAAGAAAACACATATTCAGTACTTTTCTCAGTCAGGTATGTGAATTAAAAATTGGAAAATGTGATTTCAAAGTAAGAAAAATACAGTGTTAGAAGGCTATAGACCTGTATCGATCTTTAAATATTGTATTCATTCCATTTTTCATTAGAATGAATGATTCTTTGTCAGTCTAATTTTTCCTTTTTACCATCTTTGTTTCTCAATTACAGAAATGCACTGACTCTGTTTATTCAAAATGCAGTAAGTACACAGAAAGCTAAGGATCACAACAATTTTGCCTGAATATTATACATAAACAACTTTTTCTAAAAAATATTTAATTTGCATATGTGTGAGTGAAGAAATGTATTTTACCTTATAACTAACTAGATGATTAAACCCCCAAGAAATAACCTTTTTCCCCCTATGCAGTGCAGTATGTACCCAAGTAATTAAGTTTGTATTGCTAATGATGAAGGTTTTAAAGAAGGCTTGCCTTAGTATCTGTTGAAATATGCAATTTAGGCTAATGTCTAGTAATGTTTACTTTTTCATGATTAATCACTGTATTTCTTATTTATGCCTTTCTAGAACTGGCAGGATACCTTGGTCTTAGTTGACCAATTAAATGGATAATAGTCACAGGTCAGATTTCTAGTGATGGAGCATTTAGATCTGTGAACCTGTTTTATATCATAAAAAGTAAATAAAACAAATAAGTCACAAACATGTTTTTATAGATGTTTATATAAAAAAGCTATAATGTAAACTTTCTTTGGGTCATTTTTCTGTGTGTTTTACATTGGCTGGGCTTGAAACGAAGATTGCATGGAATAAACTTTTTTTTTAACCCCTTAAGTCTTCCTTTGGCAAAAACACTTATTTATTGGACTTCCAAGGACCTCTAAATATTATTATATATTTTTAGTATAGCTTGAATATGCATGAATTTCTCAGAAAGCCTTAGAATGTTAAATCTGCTTTTCTCCTTCCTCAAGAAGCATATTCTAATAGTTAATTGAAAGTTGGATTTTGGGTGTTATGTCACCATAGCACTCTCTGCTTTCATAGTATTCTTTGTCATATCTCCCAGTAATTATTGCCTTATTTGCCTTTCTCCCCAATGGGACTGCAAATTTCTTCAGGGCCAGGATTATTATGCATGTGCAAGTGAATGAATGAATGAGTAAAGTAGAGACAACACATGCAGATGGATAGTGGCAAGGTGTTTGTTTTTTTTAAACTGGTGTCAAAAACTCATCTCTTCATGAATTAAATACCTTTAGGTATGGTGAAAGCATAATCAAATATAACTAAACTTTCAATTGTCGTGAAAATAGAACTGGTGATATTATATTTGGATTCTATGTTTATTTCCTTAAGTTTCTCAACTTTTATCAGACAGTTTGACACCTATAATGTGGGTGACAAGACAATGTTAAGGGATCAAATTGCTGTTGTGGGAGCTTAACTTCAGTGACAGCTTCCTCAAGAGTGTCTGTCCATCTGGACTGAAGCTTTCACTGAAGTGGTTGAGAACACTTAACAAAATATGCATCATGATATAATCAAAAATTTCAGCTGAGAAAAATCAAGTGGAGAATGTTTCTGTACTAAGAAGTTGTATGTAATAAGCATTCATGATTACATGGATTGGTCATTTGAAAACCTATTACCAGGTTTTTATATGATAGTGAGGTTTTAAATCGACTTCTCATTAACAAAGCTAATGTGTCTTATGGGTTGAATATATGGTTATGATCTGTGTAATTTATATTTTCAGAAAATATTTTAATGAAAAACTTTGAACAGGCAACACATTTGTAGTGGGCAGAGGCAGGTAGGGGTTGCATATGATACCTAAAGTAAGACCAATGCAGGTTATTAATTATTGCATTATTTTCCACACGAACAACAGTAAACCTTCTTTTATATATGTAAAACTTCAGAAAAGTTTGGATGTTAAACTTCAGTTTTTAGTACAGTAATGACAGCTGCTATTTTGTGGGTTCCTACATAGTATGTAGGGGTGATGCAGAATACATTTTCTCTTTCAGTTTTCACAATGACCCTGTTGAAATAGGTATTACTGTCTTTATGTGGCCTGTGGATAACTTTGTTTCTTAAATTAAAAACCTGCCTAGCATTATTCTGCTCGTAAAGGCTAGATGAGGACATCAAATGGAATCTTTGAATTAGTTCATAAGAGAAGAAGACTTTTCTTGTATTCTGCTTGTCAGTTTCAGTACTCATATGCAAAGAGTTTTGATTCTTGAATAAGTAGGAAATTAAGGAATAGGAGAAAGAGTGTTAATTTATTAACAAGGCTTATAAAGAAACATTAAATTTTCTATATTAGCTTGCTTCTTGTTCATCTTTTCTCAAATTCTTCCATCCAAATTTCTGGGCCTGGAGCATTTTGGTATTTGGATCTGAGGGAGAGAAAATAAATTCCCCATATTTGTACTTCTTAACACCCACTCCCTAGCTACCTGTTAGAACTTGATGTGTTTATCTTGCCTCTGGGAGAGTCTGTTAGCACTCTGATCTGCTCAGTGTATAGCTTGTAGTTTTTCAAGATAGCCAATAAGGCTAGGATATCTACTTGAAAAGGGGACTGAGTGGAGAGGTGTAGGAAGACCAAGGGAAGAAGGAAGTTTACTTAAGTCAAACCTCTTTTATTTATCTTATTTTTACTTCCTTATTTTGCTTTGGATATGGATTGTTTTTTTTAAAAGAATGTGGTATGATTTACCATACAATTCTGGTTCTTTTTATTGAGCTGAAACTTGTTGTATGAAGGAAAGCTGAATGAATCTCAAACTAGTATTCATAAATATTTGCTTTAGGTTTTTTGTTGTTTTTTTTTACTTATAAGAAAGAAATTCAAAGTCTAGAATTTGGAGTTCTGAAAAAAAAGTGGAGGAGAAAAAATTAAGGAGAAAAAAAGGAAAGGCGATTTTTTCTGTTTTGATCATGTAATGTTTTAAAGCTGCATGCAGGTCAATAAATTATATTAGAGAGTTTTAAATATGCAAATGCTTTTATTCATGGTGTTGAGGACATGGAGCACTTGAAGTGTCCCTTGATATATTATTGGATAAAGATGACATTTATACATGGGATACTACTCAGCTATAAGAAAAGGTGAAATATTGTGACATGAGTAGATCTTGAGAATATCATGCTAAGTGAAATAAATCAGACAGAAAAAGATAAGAATCATATATTTTATTCATGTGAGATATAAAACGGAAAGCAACAAACCCAAATAAGACAAATAAACAAAAACTAATAAATACAGATAAGACCATGGTGGTTGTTACCAGAGGGAAAGAGGAGAGGGGGAGGTAGTAAAGGGTAAAATGGGTCAAATATAAGGTCATGAAAGGAGATTTGACTTGGGGTGGTGAACACACAATGCAATACACAAATGATATATTATAGAATTGTACACTTGAAACCTATATAACTTTAACCCGTGTAACCCAGTAAACTTAATAAAATTTAAAAATATAGCCTGGCTAGTGTGGCTTAGAGGTTGAGCATAGGCCTATGAACCAGGGGGTAACAGTTTGATTCTGAATCAGGGCACATGCCTAGAATTTGGGCTCAATCCTCAGTAAGGGGTGGTCAGGAGGTAGCCAATCAATGATTCCCTCTCATCATTGATGTTTCTATCTCTCTCACCCGCTCTGAAGTCAATAAAAAATAATATATGTATATGTATGTGTGTGTATGCATAGACATATACACAAACACATACATATATACAGTGGAATTTAATTTGATCTAAAAGACTGTTTAAGAAGTGATTTGTTCGAAAATAGAATCATTTTTCCCCATTAGAAATAATGTAAATTGAATTAATCCGTTCCAAACCCCTATGTTGTTCTCACAACTTTCTTTTTCATTTCGCTAATCTTCTTAGGACCCATGGTAACTTATTGCACATATTTAATAATGGGCAGCAATAGACCTCCTCGTGGGGCCACCGACTCTGATGCCACATCCAGCTCCTCTGACAGAGGAGGGATGGGGTGGAGCCAGCAGGCCCTGCCAAAGGGGCAGGAGGGCCTTGCACAGGGTGGGTGTGCGTCCCGGAGTCCCTCTGGGGTGTGGGTGCAGTGAGTGGGTGCGAAGTCACGGGGAGTGGGATAAAAGAAATAAATAGCAGCAACAGAAGCAAAAATAGGAAAATATTCACAGTGCAATTTGCTGAGATATTAACATAATATCATAAACCGACTCATATACTCAAGCATTCTCTCCTTGTCACCTGAGAGATGGTGAACTGTCATATAGTGTCAGCACGAAAGTGTCAGGTCAAGAACTGAAGTTTTTTTTTGTTTGACAACCAAGACATGTTTTCTATGAACAACTTGGGTGAGAACTGAATTGTTCAAGATGGGAGATGTTCTAGAACTGAGGTTGAAAACACACACACACACACACACACACACACACACACACGTATCTATCTAGATAGATAGGTAGATATATTCTGTTGATCAAATTTTTAATTCACTTAATTTTTAGATTCACTTGTTGATAGATATGTATTTGTTGTTCATCATTTTTTGGCTTTTACCTTTTTCTTATTCCTCTTCTAAAAGAGTACCTTTCAGCATTTCATATAACACTGGTTTGGAGTTGATGAACTCCTTTAGCTTTTTCTTCTCTGTGTAGCTCTTTATCTGCCCTTCAATTCTGAATGATAGATTTGCTGGATAGATTATTGTTGGTTGTAGGTTCTTGCTATCCATCACGTTGAATATTTTTTGCCACTCCCATCAGGCTGCATCTTTTCTGTTGAGAAATCAGCTGATAGTCGTATGGGTGCTCCCTTGTAGTTAATGAACTGTTTTTCTCTTGCTGCTTTTAATATTCTCTCTTTGTCTTTTGCTCTTGGTATTTTAATGATGATGTGTCTTGGTGTGGTCCTCTTAGGATTCCTTTTATATGGGGTTCTGTGTGCTTCCTGGACTTGTAAGTCTATTTCTTTTATCAGATGTGGGAAGTTTTCAGTCATTATTTCTTTAAGTAGGTTTTCAGTATCTTGCTCTCTCTTCTCTGGCACCCCCACAATTCTGATGTTGGACGCTTGAGGCTGTCCCAGAGGCTCCTTACATTATCTTCACATTTTTGGATTTTTTTCTCTTCTTGCTTTTCCAGTTGAGTGTTTTCTGCTTCTTTATATTTCAAATTTTTTATTTGATTCTTGCCTTTCTCTAGTCTGCTGTTAGGTCTCTGTATAATATTTTTTATTTCAGTCAGTGTATGTTTAATTTCTAGTTGGTCCTTTACCATCTCTAGTTGGATCTTTTGCATCTCTAGTTGGTCCTTTTTCATCTCCTCTTGGGTCTTGCTAACTTTATCCAACTTTTCTGGCACATTCTTGAAAAACCTCATAAGCGTGGTTTTGAACTCTATATCCAGTTGTTTGTTTTCCTCCATTTCTTTTGTTTGTGATCCCTTCCCTTGTCTTGGCATTTTCACTATACTGGGAGAACTTCTGTGTTAGATTCAGCCTTATGATACCAAACTTGCAAAACTGCAAAAGCCTCTCTGTTGAGCTTGGGAGGGGTGGAGTCTCAGGGCTTAAGGGACCACGTTGCCTTCTAGGTGGCCCCACCCTCCATGGCCCCTGAGTCTCATGTGACTGGGTAGTCGCTGGAGTGGTCCCTGTGCGCCCGCGCTCTCTCTCAGTGCCTCTAGACTGCTGCCCCTCCGGCTCTGGGACCACACGAGCCTGGGTCCCCAGGGTTTTGCCCGAAACTGGGGTTTAGTGGAGTTAGAAGTGGCACACTTGGGAGGGTCTGTCTCCTGCCCACTCCTGAAAGGCAGCGGCACAATTGGCAGTCGGTCCTCTGTGCGCCACCAGACTTCTGATCTTTTGAGTCTCCCCCAAATTTCTGTGCACTGATTCCCCTTCACAGTCCAAACTCCCCCCGTATGAGTTTTGGTTGGATCTGGGGTTTAATGTTGTAGGATAAGGAGTTCAGTGCCTTTGAGGGTCTCTGTCTCCCTCCAGCCAGAGAAAACCAATCAAGTTCTCCGGCACCCGCTCTCTCCACATGCACGTCTCTGTGAACCTCAGCTTTTTACAGCTCCTCTGGGTCTCTGTGAGCCCCTCTCTTTCCTTCTAGTTGTAGAAATTCCACTCAGCCAGCTTTCCTGTGGTTCTGGATGATGTCCGTTCTGTCTTTTAGTTGTAGTTTTGAAATTGTTGTGCGAGGCAGCAGTGTAGGTGTTTACCTATGCTGCCATCTTGGATTCTTCACCAGCATGCCCATACTAATCTTAAGAATAGAAAAATGATTAAATAAGTTCACATCTTTTTGTAGTTGTTGCTCAAACATGAAGTGACATTCATTGGCTTAGATTGTTTTAACAAGAATTTGTTTCTCAGTTCAAGAACACTATTGGATCCTTAATATTTATTTTTGTGGAAAAATTCTAAAGCTTTTGTTTTCATAGAACATGTTTTTTTTTTTTTATATGTGTTTTAGTCATACCCACAGATATTTACATTTAAAGAAGTTAAAATATCTAATTGAATTTTCTCTGCGGTGTTAAGTCAGTTGCAATAAATTTTCTGTTTAGCTGGAGGTAGAGTTAACATTTTTATATAATTTATTTTCATTTTAAAGACACTATAGTGTGACTGGGATTTCATAGACATATGTGATGAGAATGAGACATAGAAGTCTCAGACCCTTTTACAAATTTTTAGTACACTTCTATTTTATATTATTCACTTTTCCTCTTCCTCTCCTCTCTCTTCCACTCTCTCTCTAAAAGTCAATAAACAAATATTTAGCTGTGGTCATTGTAGTGTGATTGTAATAAAAAGAAAAGTCCCTGTCTTTTAGGGATAAAAATCTCTGTTGGGCCAAAAATAAAAACAAAAACTTGTCTACTGGTTGCCATGAAGTATCCTGTGCTTTTAGGTATCAGAATTGTTCTTGGAATTGCAAACAGTAGCTTTGGTGCTACTTGCATTCATGATAAGATAAGACTCTGATTAAACTAACATTGATTTAGTGTTTATAGTGATCATTCACATTATTCACATATTTGCTTAAGTGCTATCATGCTTTTTAATACTAAATTAAGTGATAATAAAAAATGTAAAAATAAGCGATGATACTGACAAAACAAAACAATATACAACCGATAAATGGATTAATTCCGTAAAAGGAGGTACCCAAAGTACTAGTACTATGACCTCGAGTAGGTTCTTAAGTTCTCTGACTTCAATTTTTTCATTCCTAAAATGGAGATAGTAGTACCTATTACAGTTTGTTGTAAAGTTCAAGTATGACAACATGAGAATGAAGATTTTTTTGTAAGTGGTAAAGCACTGTATGAATTCATCATGTCAGTAAATCACTTTATTAATAATTGAGCTCAGTGTGTAGCAAATGCCTTCCATCCATCTATTATTAAGGAGGAAACAAGATGAACGTATCTTGATTCTGGTTTTTGGTTCTGATAAGTATACTTGGGTCCCAGAATGGGCCTGCTCATGCCTGCTTACAGTCCCCTATCTTCAGCTGGGGCATCTGTTATCCCAGGAGAGACTGTAAGTTTGGACTGGATAAGTCTGTGTTAGGCAGACAGGAATCAAAGCCTAATATTCAGATGTGAGTGCTACATAGAACAGTGATTCTCCAAGGGAGATCCCTTGGAGAAGGGACCAATCAGCAAGAGTAGCACTACCTGGGAACTTGTTAGAAATGCAAGTTCTTGGGACTACCACAGACCTCCAAATCAAAATCTGGAGGTGAGGCCAAGTCATCCTTGTTTTAATAAGCTCTGCAGGTGATTCTGTGATTTGAGAATTATTGAGATAGAGAGCCATACTGAGGAGCAGGAATGTCTTTAGGAGAGTGGCCTTGGGGCTAGTATATTAGGGGCTGATCAGGACCTCAGAGCCCACTAGCCTGAGGAATGGCCAGAGAGCACAGGAATCCTCGGTCATCAGGGACACAGCTGCTCCTAGACTGCCCTTTGGTGCAGTTGCCTAGCCATAGGCGCTACATGCCTCACAGTCTGAGGTCTAGGTCTTGGAATAGCCAGAGTGAACTGACGAGCATATTGGCTGGTGTAGCAGTGTGAGCATAGATACTAAGCCCAATAGATGCGGAAGTTGAGTGCTGTGGGGCAGTGCAGGGTGAGTGTGTGCATGTGTGTTGTGCACACTCCTGTGAGGTTGGTGTGGTAGAAGCCTGTAGGGTTGTACCTGAGAGGCTGTGAAGTGAGCTGGCCTGCCTGTCTTGTAGGGTGCTGACAATCACTTGTATCATTTTTAAAGACCCAGGGTGATCTTGATGTGCAGTCAAAACCACCTGTTTGAAATGCTATTACCATGGGAGTCTGATTGCTAGGTCTTCTCTGTGCACTATGGTCTGCAAGGCTGCCTGGAGCACGTCTTACTCTGCATAGTGCAGGGGCTTACCGACATCATAAGCATTTTCTTCCATTTGATTACACATCGTTACATGTCAGTCATATCAGATTTCCACTATTTCTAGAATATATTTTGTGTGTTTCTTTTTTTAAGTGAAATAAATTCTGTATATAAAAATGTAAAGAAAAATTAATGTATATCCATGAATCTGTACAGCCTGAAAAATAACAGTACAAGGAGAATTCAGGCACTTTCTACCATTTTTATCTGTATTCTCTTTCTGGCCAGGATCACTCATATATTAGATCAAAACTTTTAACAAAATCCTGTTTCACCTTTGGTTGTCAGCCTACATATCCCCTTCTGTCATGAGATCTGACAAAGCAGTGAGATTGTGAGGGGTGTGGCTAATTCATGTGGCAAAAGTATCTCTGAAGGGATTCAGAGGCATTGAAATTATAGTTGTTGTTTAATTTATTTAGGTAGAAGAATATTTCAGATTCTTCAAATACTTGGTTTCCCTTCTTTTCACGTCCATTATTCCAGCCTCTGGTATTGAACTCTGAAGGAAGAAGCTACTTTCCATACTCATGTTTGGAAGCATAATAGACATTTATATTATTGAAATTATACTTTAAAAACACAACCACTTTCAGAAGAGCAGAAACATACTCTGTGCTGCATTTCAGTGAAGGGGTCATAGTGTTTAGTCAGGAGTGTTTAGTCAAGAGGGCTTGATAGCATCCTGCCAACTTGCTATGTAGGTGGTCATTCTCTCCCCTCTCCCTACCCCCACCTCCAGTTTCTTTTTTTTTTTTATAATATGTTTTATTGGTTTTTTACAGAGAGGAAGGGAGAGGGATAGCAAGTCAGAAACATCGAGGAGAGAGAGACATCGATCAGCCGCCTCTTGCACGCCCCACACTGGAGATGTGCCCGCAAGCAAGGTACATGCCCCCGACCGGAATCGAACCTGGGAACTTTCAGTCCGCAAGCTGATGCTCTATGCACTGAGCCAAACCAGTCTCGGCTACCCCCAGTTTCTTATTTCCTCTTCCTCCCCCTTCCTCTCCCTCGCCCTCCCATCCCGCTTTCTCCCTTAAGTGAGTTAAAGGAAAATCACTCTCTCCCAACAAAGTTCTGCAAGCTATTTGGGGGACATAAAGGAAGATGGCTGATGTGCCTATAAAGTCTCCTGCATTCATTTGAAGTTAAGCATCTCTTCTAAATATTCTTGGATCATTGTTTCAGAAGAGAACATGGAGAAGGGGGAATAAGCTTTCTGTGCTCAGTTATTGCTCCTATAAATAATATTCTTCAGTTAATTATAAAATAAAACATTTGGTTATTGTTGAGAGTGTATTTGCCTATAATAGTAAGTGGTCACATTTAATCCTGTGTAGACTTGAAAGTACTCAGCCTCTTTCAAACTCTTGCATGGCTTTTACCCTCCTGGCCATCAAGCCAAGGATGCTGTGAGCTAAGATGTCTGTGCCTCAGCGTCCTTCACCCAGACTCTCACTTAGAGCTCCCAGTTCACTTGAAAATCCTTTGCCATTATGTTTGCCTACTCAGAATCCAAAGCTATCAGAAGAACCCTAACTGTTGTTCCAAGCAGTGTTATGATTTTTCTGTTTGTTTTTTATCTCTTTCTATATTGAGGTGTACTTGACATATAATATTATATTAATTTCAGGTGTTCCACATAATGATTTAATATTTGGTTATGTCATGAAATAGTCACTACAATAAATCTAGTTAACATATTCTCATTTGGAAAATATCCAATGTTCATTTGATTATTTTTCAGTTGTAGCAAGTCTTACAGACTATGATTTGGACTTTTAAAATACCGTGTTTCCCTGGAGGTCTTTTCAGTGGTATTTCTGATAAGCAGGCCTTTATTAAAAAAAAAAAAAACTTTTTAAAAATTAGCTTAATTTTAAAAATTATATATTTTATTGATTTTTTACAGAGGAATGGAGAGAGAGAGTTTGAAACATCGATGAGAAAGAGACATCGATCAGCTGCCTTCTGCATACCCCCTACAGGGATGTGCCTACAACCAAGATACATGCCCTTGACCGGAATCGAACCTGGGACCTTTCAGTCTGTAGGCCGTCACTCTATCCACCGAGCCAAACTTGTTTCGGCCAGCTTCATTTTTAATAAAGGTTTGTTTCTCAGTGTTTGTGACCAGAATGTCTCTTATCTATAAATATTATAGAATTTTAAATTAGAATTTAGGCTTTTCCTATATGCACATAGGCAAGTAGCAGATGGATAGTCTATATAATACTAGGGGCCTGCTGCATGAAATTTATGCACAGGGGTATGTGTCTCTCAGCCCAGCCTGCACCCTCTCCAATCTGGCTGGGACCCCTAGAGGGATGGCCAACTGCCTGTTTAGGCCAGCCTATCAGGATCGGGCCTAACCAGGCAATTGGCCATTCCTATCACAGTTCAGGACTGCTGGCTCCCAACTGCTTGCCTGCCTGCCTTCCTGATTGCTTCTAACCACT
Source organism: Lasiurus borealis (assembly GCA_004026805.1). Lineage (NCBI taxonomy): Eukaryota > Metazoa > Chordata > Mammalia > Chiroptera > Vespertilionidae > Lasiurus > Lasiurus borealis. The sequence continues at coordinate 15,071 of PVJN01005969.1, read as the reverse complement.
TTTGTCTCCCAGCCTGATCACCCCCTAACCACTCCCCTGACAGCTTGTTTGCCCCTAACTGCCCTTCCCTGCAGGCCCAGTCGCTCCCAGCTTTCCTCCTCTGGTAGCATGGTCATGCCTAACTGCCCTCCCCTGCAAGCCTGGTCCCTCCAAACTGCCCTCCCCTGCCCAACTGCTTGCCTGCCTGCCTTCCTCATTGCCTCTAACCACTTTTGTCTCCCAGCCTGATCACCCCCTAACCACTCCCCTGACAGCTTGTTTGCCCCTAACTGCCCTACATGCAGGTCTGGTCCCTCCCAACTTTCCTTTCCTGCTGGCCTGATCACTCACAACTGCCCTCCCTTGCAAGCCTGGACCCTCCAAACTGCCCTCCCCTGCCTGCCATCTTGTGGTGTCCATCTTGTGTACACATGGGGGCAGTCATCTTGTGTGTTGGAGTGATAGTCAATTTGCATATTACTCTTTTATTAGATAGGATACTAGAGGCCCAGTGCACGGGTGGGGTTTGGGAGGAGGAGATGGTGGGAGGTTGGCCAGCTAGCCTGCCCTGATTGGGGTCCAATCAGGGCTGGGCCAGCTTGGGGGAGGGCTGTGGGCAATTGGCCAGTTGGCCCTGCCCTCGAATGGTGTGAGGATTGCTGACCAGAGCCAGCAGCCTGGTGGAGGGACCATGGGAGATTGGCTAGCCAATTGTGCCCTTGACCAGGGTGGGGGGGCTGATCTGGGGTGGGACTGGGTGAGGGGAGGGACTGCAGGAGGTTGGCCAGCCAGCCCTGCTCCCTGTGAGGGTGGGGGTGTGAGCCCCACTCCCTATTGGGGTTGGTGGGTGATCAGGGGCTGGGCTGATCAGAGTGGTGGGGCCCATCAGGAGTGGGACTGGCTCGGGGGAAGGGCTATGGGAGGTCGGCTGGCTAGCACCACCCCCTATTGGGGTGGGGGGTGTGATCAGGGGTGGGCGAGTTGTGGGGGAAGGGCTATAGGAGGTTGGCTGGCCAGCCCTATCCCTTGATCAGGCCAGTAGCCATCATAGGAACTGATCATAGGTCATTCTGAACACTGGCTTTTTACATATAGAGATATATTTGACATGTAACACTGTATAAATTTAAGTTGTGCAAAATGTTAACTTGATCATTTGTATATTGTAATATGGTTGCCACTGTAATGAAAATTTAACACCTCTCTTACATTATATAGTTATTTTTTCTTAGTGGTAGGAATCATTAGTTCTAATCTCTTTCCAAGTGTGATGGTTATAATACATTATTGTTTATATGCACTATACTATGCATTTGATCTCTAGGATTGGACCGTCTTTACTTTGGGGTGGGCACCCTGTTAAGTACAGGTGCCAGCTAGGCAGACCCTCCTGCACACCTTTTCATCTGCTCTTACAGCAGGTCTGTGGCTTATTCCCCTGATATGTATCTATTCTGTGTATAGAAGAAAGAGTCCAACATAACTTGTTTTTTCTGCCAGAGAACCTGGATCATTAATATAAATGCATTATTTCTGGAAGCTTCAAGCTCCTTCTGGGGTATTGAGCTTTATAACAAGCCACAGACAAATCTGCTCTATTCCTGCACTTGCAGATTAGCTGTGCCTGTTTTCTTCATATGCCAGGTCCACATGGCCCACACACCATTCAAAAAGGTAGAAACCTCCTCACTCTTGTCCCTGTTTACCCTGAGTCCCCTTACTCTAATAGGCAAACACTGTTGTTAAATTCTTTCATAGATTTCTTTTAGGTAAATGTACATGAAGATTTGTTCCTCCAACCTTTTTATTTTTTATTTAAAATATATTTTCTTGATTTTTTTACAGAGAGGAAGGGAGAGGGATAGAAAGTTAGAAACATCGATGAGAAAGAGACATCGATCAGCCTCCTCCTGCACGCCCCCACTGGGGATGTGCCCGCAACCAGGATACATGCCCTTGACTGGAATTGAACCTGGGACCTCTCCATCCGTAGACTAACGCTCTATCCACTGAGCCAAACTGTTTTCTGCAATACAGTTCTTTCTTAATGCCAACTATTATTTTTGTTATCAGAGAAATGTGTGGATGTTCTTCGTTGCTAGTGGGAGTGGGGTCCTTATATCTCGAAAAAAAGAATTTTCTGAGACTTGCATGGGAGAATGAGTGATTTTTATTTGTGTGGAATTACATTTCCATGTTTGCAAAGTTACATTTTACTTAATCCAGTCCTGGAAGATGTGCAAGTGGGTCTGGTTTAGCATTGTGTGTGGGGTCCACCTGGCTGTGGGCCATGTGGGTGAATGCAGGAGCTTGAGAGCCCTGCAAGCCGGGAGTCAAGCCCAAGTAAACAAAGAGAGCCTAGCATGAGAATGTCTTTGTTTAGAAGATTAAATATCTCAAATTTTGCACCTTTGCAGTGGCCACGTCTATTCTGGCCAGTGATCTATTTCTAGATGTGACTGACTGGCAAGAAGCTTCCCTATTTCACTCAGACCTTACTGGGCATGGATTTCTTCTCTCCCTGTCTGGTGGCTTTCTGGGGAATGTTAAAATGCAGCTTCCTGGCAAAGCTGCACAAAGGCATGCCTATATTATTTGACTTTTTTCCCTTTTCTCCTTGCCAGTTATTCATAACTAGGTTAAATTACAGGTATCATTTTGATGCCACGTTTTTGTGTTTTCTGTATCAGTTGTGGTAGATGGAATTCTAAATTGACCCCCAACATTCTTACTCCCTGTTGTACCTGATTAATACTTGAAACTGCAACTGATGGATTTTATTCCTATGATTAGGTTTTATTACATAGTACAGTGCACTTTCAGCAGAGTTGACCCTCAGTAGGGCTGACCTAATCCCATGAGACCATTAAATCTATGTCTAGAGTTCAGAGCCTAGGGAAGTTTGAGTTGGAACTGGAGAGGCATTTATCTGCTATTGCTAGTTTAAAGTTGGAAGGGGTCACAGAGCAAGGAAAATGGTGGCATGTAGGAGCAGATCCCGTCCAACAGCCAGCAAGGAAATGGAGATCTCTGTCATTAAACCTCAGGAGCTGAGTTCTGCCAGCGGGAAGAATGAGCTTAGAATCGGAGTTTTCTCCAGAGCCTCTAGAGAACTAAGCTCAGTGAATAGCTTGATTTTAGCTTTGTGATACCCTGAGCGGGACTCAGTTAAAATGTGCAAGCCTTCCAGTCTATGGAACTATGAACTATTAAATGAGTGTGATTATTAGCTACTGAGTTTGTGGTATCTATTACATAGCAAGAGAAAACTAATGCGAAGTTTACAAACAGCAAGCAGTTGAAGGGAACAGTAGAATATCTTTTCATAGCACTTAATGTACTGTTTGTAACAGATTATTCATTTACTATAAGTAGCCTGAATCTTTCTTCGTGTTGTAGTGGCATCATCAACAGAATACTTGGTATTCAGCAAGTATTTGTTCAATGAATGAAGGTAAGGATTTATGAAGTGCTAGTTGGTGAAAAAATAGCAGCTGAAGAAAAACAGGGAAGGACAAAATATGCAGATCATAACAAAAGCCAAATTAGAAATTGTAGGATGATGGATATTAGTGGTTGTTAACAGAGTCAGGACTTAAAAAGTCTGACTTAAAAATCTTAAAATAAAGGTTTTCCCAGGGAAATCCCTCTCCTAAGAGCAGATTGTTAAGAGTAAAATAGTGACCATTAAAACAATATTTGTATAATAAAAAACAGATCCTGGTGCCTCACATTGTCTTGCAAAAGTTAACATGCTGTGCATCTTAAAATAAAAGTGTTTTCCATACACTGAGAAGAATTGTTAATATTTTCCCTTTTGTTTATACCACTGTTAAGTATATACAAAGCCTACTCTTGCCTAAAAACATATATGTAGTACTTGTTTTCTTGTTTAATGGTAGAAAAGGCCTGTTCTGTGAATATTTGTAAGCATTAAGGAAAGAATGTAGGCATGATAAAAAAAATTAAAAAGGCAGATAAGCAGGTGAGATCTTAAATTCCTATTGAGTTTCTAATGTCATTAGATGAAGGTGATAGAAACAACTTCTCCCAGAGGTTCTTTAGGTCTTATTATGAAAGTTGCATTAAACTAAAAATGATAGCTTGTGCTATGTCATGTAATGCAGAGAACTGACCAATTATGTGTTTTCTTTAACTAAAATATATTTTGTGGGCATGGAAATAAGCAAATTTTAGAAGTTAGACATTTATTATATAGAGATTTGAAACGTATTGAGGGGTGGGTTTCTATATGAATCCATCCCCCATATAGGACAGTGTAGGGCATTATAAAATTAAGACAGATTTGACCATATAGGGTACAGGAAGTTACATATGAGTGATAGTGTTTTTTCTCTGTCCCTTTCCATCAGTAAGAGATATGTTCAGTTGATGCCACCATTAGATATTTTGCAAAAAAGGTGTCTGCAAGGAAGAGAGGAGAGAGGCAGCCCCTAACAGGACAGTTGACATGATTTGACTTTGGCAAAGTTTCAAATTTATAATCAATGCTAACCTAAGTACTACTTAATGTTTTAATTGTATTTGAGACTATTCAATATTTCTTAAGTTTTAAGACACCTAATTCTCTCTCTTGACTTCCTCTTCATCTTTAAAACTGCAATTTCCTTTGCAGGAACAACTTCCTGCTGAGTGCCGTGCTCTTCGGCCACTTCTGTATTGGATGCCCTGTGTTTTTACCTAAAGCCATAAATTCATTGCAACATTTGGCCATTTCATCATCCTATGCATTGAGAAAGTCTAGCAGGAAATCACAAGTAGACTGTTCCAGACACAAGCCTCATGTTTCTTGGTTGCTGTGTCATGATAGGCAGTTGGTGTTCATATGGCAGTTATGAAGAGGACTCTTTGTAGAAAAAACTTCTTCTGTAGGGATATATTCGAGTCTAATAATCTGGAGAACAAAGTACATGTGGAAAAACATTTTCACTATAGTCTGAAAAGGACCCTATCAGCCAATGCTGTTTCTCCTATGGTCATATTAAATTAATTAATTTCCAAGAGTTATTTCTTTGGTTTGTCTGTTTGTTTTTATTGTTTAAGATGTTTTGTGTTCTAGTCCCCCCTCACTTCCCTTAACAGAATGGAAAGAAATCTCCATTTGTTTTCCCTTCCATTTTCTCCCACGTTCTGCTCTGCACATCTTTTATATACTGCTAACCTCATCTTTCTGTTCAAGGCCAGATATCATGATCATTATTTCCTGAAAAGATGGCTTCCCAGACATAATAATAGGTCAGAACCTATCAAGTCAATAGTATCAATAAATTTTTGTTGTCTCCAGGGGGGTCTTTTTATGTGTGTGACATCTAATGCAGACAGAAACCTGTCTGCTCTCCTTGCAAAGCAGAAGGCACATTTTGGTTTCCTCCTTTAGCAACTGTAGTAGTGGTGCAAAGTGCATGTCCCCTTTGTTGCTGTTTAGATGAAGCAGTTGCTCTTAGGACTCCCATCATATTAAGGAAAGGTATATTGGGGAAAATTATTGTTATTTGAAAATCACGTAAAGAGAAGTTTTCAATAAGAGATATGTTTAGAATTTATTTACTTCACATTATCTCTTACAGTAAATTTGTTTATGCCAATCTATATTCTTAGAGCCATGCATACATAAACCAAGTGAGGCTTTTGAGTTCACAGTCTCAAAGATGGTTAGACAGATACACAAATAATTGTAGTACATAGAAATTCAATAATATAAATGGGTATAATGTGCTGGTGACAAGAAGAAAAGCCCCTTTTAACATCTAGTAGGTATATGCCAAAGCAAGTATAGGAAAATATTAAGTGGTAGAATCTAGATAGTGGAGATATGGGTGCTTACTGTAAAATTCACTCAGAATGTTGGATGTGGAAAGAAAGTCTTCATAGGCATAGGATGTTTGAACAAAGTCTTCAATACTGACTGAGTTTGCCAAGTAGGCAAGAAGAAAGAAGGGCATTTTAAGAAAATGAAAGGGACAGAGGAAAAACACTATCACTCACGTGTAACTTCCTGCACCTTAAAAGTTTTATAAACTTTTTAGTTTGTAAAAAGAACAAGCAGAAAAGAAAGAAAAACCAGCATTGTGGGGAAAAATTCAATAATTTGGTATAGCTGAGTTAGAATTTTTAGGAAAGACTTTTATGGAAGAACAGTAGGTACTAAGATTAGAGAATTAAGATTATGAGGGCCTTGAAAATCAAACTATTTGCTTTTTATTTATTCTTATAAGAATATGGAGAGTTCTCTCATATTTGACATCTTTCTTAATTACAATTACACTGCAGCTTCTGCCTTATCTATTCCCCAGCCTGTGTGAAGCAGAATTCCTCGAGACATGGCCTTAACCAGTTAACTGCCACACGTCCAAAACAGAAACTATCCCCACTGTGTCTATAGATGCCAATGGCATTCAAAGGGTTAATTAGGTCTCTACTGTCTCTCTCCCATCTCCAGTCCAACATCTGCCACTCCTCTCCCATGGGTGCTCTCCAAGGCCACAAATGACCTAAAGGCAAACTCTCTGTCTATTCTACATGGCTGATCAACAGCACTGGCACTACTGGACATTTGCTCCTCCTTAAAAAAACAGCAATCAGATTTTTTTTTAAAGGGAAGAGAATAAAAATCATGCTGCTTCATGGAACTGTTTTGTTTCAATTATAGACATGTGAGTCTTGCCAGGTGAAATGGTGATCAAAGAAGTTTAAAAACTGTGATAGCATATGGGTTCAGATGGGCCAGTTTGGAGTCCCAACTGTCATTACTTTGTACTTGGGAACAAATTATTTAACCATCTCGGGCCTTCTCTATGAAATGAGTGTAAAAATACCTATCTGTAGGGCTATAGTAATGGGGAAAAGGCATCCTAGCTAGTAAAGAGACATATGCTAATTGACCATCACCCCCTCACAAAGATGGTGGCACCCACAGTCAATAAGGAGGGAATATGATAATTGACTGTCACACCCTCAAAGGTGGTGGTGTTCACAGCTCAAGATGGCACCACCCACTCCTCTATTTATTATTAAGAATCTAGCACAATTAGAGAGCTTTTTCAATTTGACTTTATTCAAAGTTATGTATTAACAATGCTTAAGAAGTTTATATCAATCCTGGGAAATCTATCACCTTAAATTATCTTAAGATAGGATTCTTGATAAGAAACAGCTCATTTCAAAATTCATATCATTAATTTTGTGAAGCTTTATTTTGTTAGGCATACTTTGAGATATTTGATGAGCAATATTGAATCCAGTTATTGGAAAAATTAAATATTTTAAGCTTTTATCTTAAGAACCAGTTGCAGGAAGTTATATGGGTATTCCACAGGAAAAAGATGATCTGTTGTTGGCTTTCAAGATGGATGAGGTTATTTGGAAAGTAATGCAAGCTGAAAGGAGCCAGCAGCTTCTGCCAGCAAGAAAGCAGGGACCTTGATCTTTTGGTTAAGATGGCAGTGTAGGTAAACACTGTGCTTATCTCTGCCCAGGACCACATAAAAATTACTGCTAAATTATAGAATAACCATCACTGAGAAACACCTGATTACCAGCTGAACAGAAGACCTATAACTAAGGATATAACAAAGAAACCACAATGAGACTTGTAGGAGAAGCAGAGATGCAGAAGGGGCAAGTCCCTCACCCACAGTGTAGTAATTAAGAATGGGAAAGGTATGTCAGTTGCAAAAGTTTCTCCCTAAAGAATTAGGGATTCCAGCCCAGAACATCAGTGCTCTTAACTTATTTGGCTGTGAAAGTCTTTGGAGATTCTATCCCAGGGAAATGTTGGGTGGCTGTAGGCCTGGGGATTCACTCAGACTTGTGTGCTCATGAACTCACTCTATATGGGCTCCAGTGCAGGGGTTCCAGCTCAGAAAGTGTCAGGGACAGAAGGGGAGCAACTGAATTGACGAGCTTCAGATGAGAGCTAGAGGGTCCAGGGTCAAGGTGACTCTCTCTGAGGATGGAAGCACTAACAGATGCCATTGATTCTTAGTTGAATCCTTCCCCCACCCAGCCAGCAGGCTCAGAGAGGCACCATTTTTAAGGTCTTCATTAACCTAACACCATTCTCCCTGACCTGTTAATTCTCTGAGACCCCCTCCCCCACCCAACTCACAAGCACAAACCAAGCTAGTTCCATTGTTTTTTCCACATAAGAGGCCTGCCTTGGCTCGTGGTGAAGACTTTCTTAAAATCTCTCAAAAGTCCATAAACCTCAAACAAACTGCAGCTGACCAAATCATGCCCCATTCCTCTTGCAAATGACTGCAAGCCCAGCACAAGCAGCTGCTGGTCTTCCCTTGCACTGTAACTCCTACCAGGTGTCTGCAAGCCTGGCTATGTCCCAGCTAGTGGCAGCTGGCCTCAGCTTATGGTAGTGCCCAAGTTCAGCACTAGTGACAGTCAATTTTGGTTCATGAACTCAGTGAGAACTTACATAAAAAGATAGAAACCATAAAAAAGTACTGTATTTTTCCATGTATGAGACGCTATTTTTTTTCCTAAAATCATCCAACTGAAAATCCAGGGGTGTCATACACATTTAAGTCAGCTGAGGAGGCAACTGCATGGGTGCGTAGCTGCCTATACCTTGTCATTCAGGCTTCTTTCAATCATGAGCCTTATTGTTACTGATGTCAGCTGATGCCATAATTGGAGGTGAAGGTGTAGAGTGTGCAGATGCAACAGGAACCATACTGCAGCTGACTAGCAGAACCTGAGTGATGGATGAATGGTTACTCTGACACATGGTTGCTGTGAGAGAGAGGGCTAAGGGACTGCCTGGCTAAAGGAATCAGACAGCCTCCATTGCCTGCCTCATTAGGCTTTTATTGTAACAGCAGTTTGAAATAAAGTTTATCTTTTAGATACAATCAGTAGGGTAAGTAATATTGGGGGACGTATGTGTCTGCAGTGTCCTTTAAGCAAGGGCACCTGAAAATTAAGAGTAAGGATTCTGGTAAGCACCCAAGGGTCTGCTCATGCACAAACTTGTTTGGAAAGGTCAAGGAATAATCTTTGGCACTCCCCTAAGTCAGAATTCTGATAAAATAGGGTGGGTTGCCTTCAGCACACTTCCCTTTTTGGAATGTCCTCCTTACAAACTTTCCAACTAAGTGTCCTGTGTCCCCCCCACAGAAACAGAGCATTATGAGCCCATAAAGGTGTGAAAAAATAAAAAGATAAATACTGGTAAGCAATTGTCTTGCTCTGCAAAATTCAAATTGAATATAATCAGGTCTGCAAAAGAGCATAAAAATAAAGTTGCAGAGAGACAAGTTGGACCTCCTCCCACTGAGTATATGATCAGATAGTGGAAAAAACAGGAAGAACAACTTTTAAGATGCCAAAAAAAGAAGAAGGCCTTACGAGGACAACCAGACACGAGAAACCAAGATGGCGCCATAAGTGAACACCTAAACTGCTGCCTCACACAACAGTTTCAAAACTACAGCTAAAAGACAGAATGGACATCATTCAGAGCTACAGGAAAGCTGGCTGAGTGGAAATTCTACAACTAGAAGGAAATAGAGGGGCTCACAAAGATTAAGGAGAGCTGCAAAAAGCTGAGGTATGGAGACACACACGTAGAGAGGACGGGCGGCGGATTGCCTGGCTGGCTTCCTCTAGCGGGAAGGAGACGGAAACTCCCAACTACAGTGAACCCCCATATCCGACTGCATTGAACCCCAGTTCTGGGCCAGACTCATACAGGGGAGTCTGGACTGTCGGGAGAAGGGAGGAGTGCACAGAAACTTAGGGGAGCCGCGAAAAGGCAGAGGTCTGGAGACACACACACCACTGTGTGCAGACTGCTGAATGTGCCGCTGGCTTTCTCTAGTGCAGCGGTTCTCAACCTGTGGGTTGTGACCCCTTTGGGGGTCGAACAACCCTTTCACAAGGGTCGCCTAAGACTATTGGAAAACACCTATTTCCCATGGTCTTAGGAACCAACACACCACTCCTCGGTGTAGCAAAATGTAGCAATGTAGTTTACTGTTGTCATATTAAGACTGTTACCCATGCTACACCACGATTCAAGACAAAATTTCACTTATTTGTAATTAGAAATAAATATTTCACAATATATAATTACATATTGTTTTTGTGATTAATACCTATGCTTTAAATATGTTCAATTTGTAACAACGAAAATACATCCTGCATATCAGATATTTACATTTCAGTTCATAAAAGTAGCAAAATTACAGTTATGAAATAGCAATGAAAATAATTTTATGGTTGGGGGTCACCACCACATGAGGAGCTGTCTTAAAGGGTTGCGGCATTAGGAAGGTTGAGAACCACTGCTCTAGTGGGAGGGAGATAGAACCTTCTAACTACACTGAACTTCACTTCTGACTGCACTGAGCCCCAGTTTCAGGCAAGACCCTGGGGACCCAGACTCATACAGGTCTCTGGAGTGCACGGGAACTGGAAAGGCAGAGGTCTGGAGGTGCCCAAGTGCACACAGAGAGGGCTGCATCAATTACTGAGAGACATTATGACCTAGGGGCCATATAGGGCAGGGATGACTGGAAGCCAAGGCTGTCTCTGCTCAGTCCTGAGACTCCACCCCATCCAAGCTCAACAGAGAGGCTTTTGCAGTTTTGCAAATCTTGTATCATAAGGCTGACTCCAGCACAGAAGTTCTCCCCACGTAGCGAAAATGTGGAGATAAAGGAGAGATCACAAACAAAAGAACTAGAGGAAAACAAAAGACTGGATATAGAGTTCAAAACCACAGTTATAAGGTTTTTCAAGAATTTCCTAGAAAAGATGGATAAATTTAACGAGATCTAAGAGGAGATGAAAAAGGACCAACTAGAAATTAAACATACACTGACTGAAATAAAAAATATTATACAGAGACCTAACAGCAGACTAGAGGAAGGCAAGAATCAAGTCAGATTTAAAATACAAAGAATCAAAAAACACCCAACAGGAAAAGCAAAAAGGAAAAAGAATCCAAAAATGTGAAGATAGTGTAAGGATCCTCTGGGACAACTTCAAGCGTACCAACATCAGAATTATGGGGGTCCCATAAGAAGAGAGAGAGCAAGATACTGAAAAGCTATTTGAGGAAATAATGACTGAAAACTTACCCCACCTGATGAAAGAAGTAAACAAGAGGTGATTGTGAAGTCCTTCAAGAAATGTGGAATCAGCAATGCCATATAGAAAACTGAGGAGGATCTCAAATATATAGGCAGTGACTCAAGAAGACATCAGTGATACAATAAAACTTGGAGAAATTGATATGTCTGGAACTAATAGTGATGAAGAAGAAAGCAATGATGAATAAAGTTATATGCTGCATAATATAGTATTGGTGTGTGAACATTATGTGCAATAATTATTAAATAAAAATGTGTTCTGTTTTTGTTAAAATTTTGATTTCTTAATTTGGGGTTGGAAAAGTGGGGGTCACATGTATATGGGGGCGTCTTTTACATGGAAAATATGGCAGTTAAAAATGAAGAATACATGCCGAAACCGGTTTGGCTCAGTGGATAGAGCATCAGCCTGCGGACTGAAAGGTCCCAGGTTCGATTCCGGTCAAGGGCATGTACCTTGGTTGCGGGCACATCCCCAGTAGGGGGCGTGCAGGAGGTGGCTGGTCGATGTTTCTCATCAATGTTTCTGACTCTCTATCCCTCTCCCTTCCTCTCTGTAAAAAAATCAATAAAATATATTTTTTAAAAATGAAGAATACAATAACTGAAATAAAGAATACATTAGTTGAAGCAGATAAAGCAGAGGATCCAGTCATGATCAGGAAGACAAGATTGTGGAAAGCTCCTAATCAGACAGAAAAGTATATAAACAAACAAACCAAATGAGGATTATTTAAGGGACCTATACCATATGTCAGGAATATTAGCATTCATATTATAGGGGTAGCAGAAGGAGAAAAGAGAGAGTAAAGGATTGAAATCCCATTTAAAGAAATAATGACTGAAAGCTTTTCTTACCTAGTCATGGAAATAGACATATAGGTCCAGGAAGTATAGTTTATCTCAAACACCATGAAACTCAAGTGTTCCGCACCAAGACACATCATAATTAAAATGCCAAAGTTAAAGACAGAATTTTAAATGTACCAAGAGAAAAGCAGTTAGTTGTATGTAAGGATGCTCCCATAGGACTCTGAGTTGTTTTGTCAACACAAACACTGTAGGCCAGAAGAAATTGGCACAAGTGTTCAAAGTAATGAAAAACAGAGACATATAGGCAAGATTTTCTATAATGCAAGACTATATTTTTGAATCAAAGAAGAAATAAAGAGCTTTCCAGCCAAAATGCTACCGGAGTTCATTACTACTAAACCAAAATTACAAGAAATGTTAATGGGACTTCCTTAAATAGAAAATAAAAAGATCTCTAGCCAGTTTGGTTTAGTGGATAGAGTGTCAGCCTGCAGACTGAAGGGTCCTGGGTTCAATTCTGGTCAAGGGCACATGCCCAGTTGCCAGCTCAATCCTCAGTTGGAGTTGTGCAAGAGGCAGCGGATAAATGATTATCTGTTATCATTGATGTTTCTAGCTCTCTCCTTCTCCCTCTCTAAAGTCAATAAAAATGTATTTAAAAAGATAAAATATATTACTAAGGAAATGTCAGAAAGAAAGGAAAGCTCACTGACAAAGCTAAACACAGTAAAGCAGTGGATTAATAAACTATAAAGCTATTTCAAAAGTTAAAGAGAAAAGTAGAAAAATCATTTGTAATTACAACTGTCAATTAAGGGATACACATACACACAAAAGAAGTAAAAAACATGACAAAAACACAATGGATGGGATGAGTAAAAATGGTGGTGATCTTAGAATATATTTGAACTAAAGCAACCATTAGTATAAAATACACTGCTGTAAACATTGAAGATATATATGAAGCACCAGTAATTATACATCAAAACTCGGCAAGAGTTAAGCATAAAATAAAGAGAAAGGAATCTAAACACATAAGAAAGGATCAGAGAAGGAATATAAAACAGGCAAGAAGTAATAAAATGGCAATAACTGCACCAAAGTGAGGAAGAATACTTTCAGTGTAAAATAACTAAGTGCTGAATCAAAAGACATAGGGTGGCTGAATGGATAAAAGAACAAGATACATAAATACACTGTGCACAAGAGACCCACTTTAGATAAAAAAAACTACACAAAGACTGAAAATAAAGGTTTGGAAAAAAGATATTTCATACAAATAGCAAAAAATACCTGAAGTTGCAATACTGATATCAGACAAAATAGACTTCAAAAGAAGGGCTCTATAATGGTAAGGGAATCACTGCAACAAGAGCATGTACTCTTGTAAACATCTACTCACCCAACACATGTAAAAGAGATGGGCAGTAGTGCATTCATGATTGGGAACATTAACACCCTATTGACATCTGGGGATAGATAAGCCAGATAGGAAATCAACAAGGAAACAGTGGTCTTTAGTGACACATTAATTCAACTAATTAATTAATTCAACTAATGGAATTAATTGATATTATTAGAGCTTTTTCTTTTCCTACTCAAAAGCAGTAAAATATACATTCTTTTCAAACATTTTCTTGGATGGACCACATGATAGGCCAAAAAACAAGACTCAGTAAACTTAAGAAGGAAATCATATTAAGCATCTTCTCTGCTCATAGTGGTATGAAACTAGAAATGTGTGTGTGTGTGTGTATGTAATATGCAAATTAGACTGGGACACTGTAATGGGTCACAACTGGACAGGAGGTAGTTGCACGTGCAGAGACAGAGACCGAGGTCTGCTCGAGCCAGCGCGGTAGCTCCGGTGGCACAGAGCGGATACAGGCAGGGGAGCAGGCGGGCCTGGGGCGGAAGTCAGGCACCCGAGGCGCCAGTCAGGCCTGAGTCCCACAGTGACCAACATTACACTAGTCAGGCTCAGTCTGGCTGCCCACAGTGCTGGTCTAGCCTGACTCCTACAGCACAGTCCGCAGGGTGCCTCCTCGTGCATTGGGCCTGTAGTCAATTATTAGAAGAAAACTGGAAAACACAAACACATGGAGGCTAAATTACATGCTACCAAAGGTTAACTATATCTAAGAAGAAATCAAAAGATACATATTGTGAGACAAATGAAAATTAAAAAATATTGATTCCAAATCTGTGGGACTCAGAGCATTTCTAACAGGGAAATATACAGAATGCAAGGCCTACATTCAAAAAACAAGAAAAATCTCAAATCTATTTTTTCCTTAAGTGATGATTTTTTTATTGAGGTAAAATTCACCTAACAAACATTTTAAAGTGAGCAATTTAGTACATTACACTGTTTTCCAACCATGGCCTCTGTCTAGTTCCCACATATTTTCATAATTCCAAGGGAGACTACATACTTTTTAATAGGTGTGGAGTTTCCTTTGGGGATATACTTTTTTTTAAAAATATATTTTATTGATTTTTCACAGAGAGGAAGGGAGAGGGATAGAAAGTTAGAAACATCGATGAGAGAGAGACATCGATCAGCCGCCTCCTGCACGCCCCCTACTGGGGATGTGCCCACAACCAATGTACATGCCCTTGTCAAGAATCGAACCTGGGGCCTTTCAGTCCACAAGCTGACGCTCTATCCACTGAGCCAAACCGGTTTCGGTTGGATATACTTTTTTAAAAAAATTATTTTTATTTTTTTTATTTTTATTAATTTTTATTAATTTTTTATACATATCTCCCCATTGCCCCCCTCCCTCACAGGCATACCCCAACCCCCCAGTGTCTGTGATCATTGGTTATGCTTATATGCATGCATACAAGTCCTTTGATTGATCACTTATTTACCTCACCTAACTTTAATCTTTCTGCTGTAATTTCACAGTCTGTTTGATGCTTTATGTTTTTTGTCCCCCTGAGATTTATCAGTCTACTCCCTTTCTGTGCTCCTGATTCTATTATATTCACCAGTTTATTCTGTTGATCAAATTTTTAATTCACTTAATTTTTAGATTCACTTGTTGATAGATATGTATTTGTTGTTCATAATTTTTTGGCTTTTACCTTTTTCTTCTTCCTCTTCTAAAAGAGTACCTTTCAGCATTTCATATAACACTGGTT